>SJYT01053205.1:60406-86958 GCA_006410635.1 Cephalophus harveyi
TGTATAAATTTAGGATATTCCTCAGAGAAGGCAATGGCAACCCACTCCAGTACTCTTGCCTGGAAAATCCCATGGATGGAGGAGCCTGGTAGGCTGCGGTGCATGGGGTCGCTAAGAGTCGGACACGACTGAGCGACTTCACTTTCACTTTTCACTTTCATACATTGGAGAAGGAAATGGCAACCCACTCCAGTGTGTTCTTGCCTGGAGAATCCCAGGGATGGGGGAGCCTGGTGGGCTGCCATCTCTGGGGTCGCACAGAGTCGGACACGACTGAAGCAACTTAGCAGCAGCAGTAGCAGCAGGATATTCCTGATTTTGGAGGGGAGTGGGATATATTTTAAAAAGTCTTCTATTTAAATCAGAGAATCCTAGATTAGAATGAGAAATCACCCTTACTGTCTAATGCTATAGTCCTCCACCACGTTTCTGACCAACGAATGTTATCTAAGCATAGCAAGATGGTAACTCACTGCTCATTTGAATTTTGCACAACTGTAATTGTTTTAAACGTTCTTCCCACCACAATGCTGAAATAAACCCATCTGTCATGTTCACATATGGCTCTCTGTCCTCCCTTTTGGAACCATAGAAGAAAAAATCTAATTCAGCTCCTACTTGCTACCTGGTTTCTGATGGGGCACAGAGAGCCATTCCAGGCCACTGTGTGTGTGTGCTCAGCAGTGTCCAGCTCTTGGCAACCCCATGGGCTGCAGCTCACCAAGCTACTCTGTCCATAGAATTTTCCCATCAAGAATATCGGAGTGAGTTGCCGTTTCCTACTCCAGGGGATCTTCCCAACCCAGGGATCATCCTTGTGTCTCCTATATTGGCAGGTGAATTTTTTACCACTGCACCACCTGGGAAGCCAACTGTATGGATTAGTTAAAGAAACTGTATTTTTTTCTGTTTACAATTTAGGTCAAGAAAACAACAAACAACAATAATCTAGCTTTACAAGGAATCACTTGGAGAAACAGTTAAAAGATGTATCAGATAGATCCATTATATTGTTTAATCTCCTTGTTCAAATTTGTTATAAGGGGAAAAAAATTCTACAATGGATGTTCAGTCAGTTTAAACTTGAAATTTATTTCCAAAACATTAAAAAATCACCTCAGTCATTAATACTAAGTCTATAAAAACAGTCTTTCATTTCTTTATGAAATGTCATTTGAAATTACTATTTCACTTTAAAATTATCTAAATAATATTACCCACGTTCTCTTTTAAGATGGTTTTATGCTATCAACAAGAAAAGAGTATTTGAAGGTTGAAAATTTTCAAGAAACAGAATAGATGTGGTCAGTAATTTCTAGGCAGCTGTTAAACAGATGTTTCTGTATTCACATGAATTGTTTATGAAAAACAAACTAAGTAATGTGTTTTTTAGTGTTTTTTTGTTTTTTCTGGTCATGTTTTTCTTGCTGTATTTCAAAAAGGATTTTAAATCAATTTAAGTAAATATATAATAAAAGTTTTAAAAATTCACTCAAGTTTAAATGTTAAATTTGCTTTGCTGCTTAAATTATTTTTTAAATATTCTGTCTAGTTTTTAAAGCTTACTGGGGTTTATAAGCAGTCAAGTAAACAAAATGAATCCATCAAAAGACCATTTATTAGTGTTTCAAAAAATACTGAAAAACACAGGAAGTTAGGGGGAGAGATTTTCAAATGGGGGATAATCTTAATCATAGGAATGTCAACTTTTTGAAATGACAAAAGCAAGATGTTCAGAAAAGGAACATTTGATTGACAGATAAGAATCTGCACAAAAGCTTTGAGAGTTTGATCCTGGTGTCTTTTGTGAAGTGTTTGAATTATAAAAACAATGAACAAACCATGTTGTTCTGAGGTATTTTGCAATTGAAGTGCTATTTGGTTCAAAATTTCCTTCTGTTTTTGTTAAATATGCTGCTGCTGCTGCTGCTGCTAAGTCACTTCAGTTGTGTCCGACTCTGTGCGACCCCATAGACGGCAGCCCACCAGGCTCCTTGGTCTCCGGGATTCTCAAGGCAAGAACACTGGAGTGGGTTGCTATTTCTTTCTCCAGTGCATGAAAGTGAAAAGTGAAAGTGAAGTCGCTCAGTTGTGTCTGACTCTTTGTGACCCCATGGACTATAATTGGCATTAAAATATCCTTTATGTATGCTGGTCTATAGTTTAAAATTGGCCTCCAAAATGAATACAATACAAATGAAATTCATGTTTGCCATTAGGTCTCTGATTCTACCTTGATGAATCTGTATTAATTGAAATATTTCTAATATGATATAGTTTAACTGAATGCTCTTCTTTCATCAATAATTTAGGTTAGTTTTTATAAATAATGTTTAAAATATATAATTCAATTGCAACATAGTAGGTCTATTACCTTTTTTAACTTAAAACATGTTAGTTATGAATATTCACTTTTTTGAGACATTTGTGCCTTGAGTTGTTCTCCCTGAAAAACAGTTTCTGAGATGGGGATTTGGGCATTGGAGGTTCAGGAATGCTCCCAGGAAATCTTTGGAAGAATAAGGGAAGTGGGTTGAGAGGAAGGAGAAGCTGAACTGTTATATATTTTTTCAAGAGTGTTCTCCAACTGAAGCAAAGGATCTAGGCCTTACTATCCTTCCTACATGGACCAACCATTGAATGGAACACACACAGAGAAGGGATGTGCAAGAGATGTACTTCAAAGGAAGGACAGTTCCCCAAATATGATGCAACTGTGAACTCTCATCACCCAACACTGCCAGCAGCTGGTGAAGTGAGTGCCCCTTCCTCCTAAAGGCAGTGGGTACACTACAGTATCTGCCACAAATTTTGAATTAAACCAAAAAACTCTTCCAGTGTAAATACCACTGGCATCATTGCCATGATATCATTAGTATTAAAATTTAGACTTGAATAGAATATTTGTCATCATCAAACTCAACACTCTCAAAGCCTTAAGGTAGAAACAAGATATTAATAGATGATCTGCTACATGTCAGACCACCTCTGTGCCTTCAGGGTAATGCCATTCAGCTGAATTCCAACTGATATATCCACTTGCCTCCTCAATATTCTCCTTTGAATGTCTATATGGCACATTAAATAATCAAGCATTTGATTTCCCCTGCATAAGTGTGCTCCTCCCCCAAGATTCCTCACTTGAGTAAGTGGTACAGTCATTCCTCCAAGTGTTCAAGATAAAATAATCTGATTCATTATATTTTGTTCATTTTGGCACATTGAATCCATTAAGACATCATGAAGGCCCTTCTGTCAAACCGTAACTGGAATCAGACCTCTTACACACTCTTAGTAATTGACATAGTCCAATATCTCCACTTGACTCTGGCAGCAGCCTCCTGAGTGGTCTCTCTGATTCCCCCTTACCTTACAATGATTCTCACACATCAGACAGTGATGCTTTTAAAGTTGAATTCATATCACTGCTTTGCGTAAAACCTTTCAAAGACTTCATATCACCCTCACAGTCCTACTCACTATCTCACCATCTTAAAACCCCCACCAATTTCCCGTCCCTCACTCTGTTCTGGCTATGCTGGTCTTTCTATTCCCTGAACACACCCACCAAAATCATGTTGTCCCCCAGTGGCCCTTTCTCATCTGTTTTCTCTGCCTCAGACTCCAGGCAGAGTTAGTATCTGCATGGTTCCCTCACTTACCTCAGATCTCTGCTTAAATTTTGCCCATCAAATGTATCTTCCTGCCCCTCCCTGATCCATGATGTAGGTAGTCCTTTAGTTCTTTTGCCATACTGTTCTGAAATTAAACTTTGTTATAATATGGCCATAGGTATTGACAGCAGCTTATTTTGTATAAAGGTAAATGACTACCACATAAACATGGACTATAAAGAAAGCTGAGCGCCGAAGAATTGATGCTTTTGAACTGTGGTGTTGGAGAAGACTCTTGAGAGTCCCTTGGACTGCAAGGCGATCCAACCAGTCCATTCTAAAGGAGATCAGTCCTGGGTGTTCATTGGAAGGACTGATGCTGAGGCTGAAACTCCAATACGTTGCCCACCTGATGCAAAGAGCTGACTCATTGGAAAATACCCTG
Source organism: Cephalophus harveyi (assembly GCA_006410635.1). Classification (NCBI taxonomy): domain Eukaryota; kingdom Metazoa; phylum Chordata; class Mammalia; order Artiodactyla; family Bovidae; genus Cephalophus; species Cephalophus harveyi. The sequence goes on from SJYT01053205.1 coordinate 64,466, forward strand.
ATGCTGGGAGGGATTGGGGGCAGAAGAAGAGGACGACAGAGAATGAGATGGCTGGATGGTATCACTGACTCAATGGACATGGCTTTGGGTGGACTCCAGGAGTTGGTGATAGACAGGAAGGCCTGGCGTGCTGTGGTTCATGGGGTCACAAAGAGTCGGACACAACTGAGCGACTGAACTGAACTGAAACATGGCAGATGGAGAGAACAAGTTAAAGACAATTGACAGGGAAAGTAAATTTTGTGGTTTTGCTCAATAAAAAAGTGTTCTTACTGACATCTAGAGAGGACTGATACAAGAGGTGATTAGTTTCCAGTTTCTGAAATGTATCCTCAAGATGCTAGAGAATCACCTGCTGGTGGTTATAGTCACAGAATTTATTAGCAGTTGGTTAAATGACCCTTAAGATCTCTTACATATGTGAGCTTGAAGGATTTTATTAAAATTTTAAAGACCACTGTGCTTTCCTGCTTTATGGATCCTTGAGATATTTTCATCCATATTCAGATTCGAGTAGACGATCCAGCTCAAGGTGCTCATGGTTTGCCATACAGATGACTCTTCTTGTAAACAAGAGAGAAAAACACATTTCTCTTGAAGCATTCATTATGTATATGAGCACCTGATTAGAAATATGGCAACGGGAAATAAATACTCCCTTGAAAGTTCATTACTGAGTGATGCTATCATGTTCTAAATAAGCACAGTGTAAATTTCAGACTGGCTCATTAATCATTAGAAGACAACTCTAATCAGTGGAGTGTGACTCTAACTTTACTTTAGGGCAATTGTACTTGATTGAAAATAGCAGCTAATTAAGAAAAAAATACAAATGATTGGCAAGAAGGAAAAAGAGAACTTTAAAATCTTAGACATAATGACTCCATTGATTGCTAAAAATTGAGTTGTTTAAAACTCTCAGATTGTCATAGCTGCCCTGAATTAATCCTGCACTAGGCAGATTAGAGAAGCAATTACTAAATATAGTAGAGACAGTTTTTAAATGATCCTTCTTTAGTTTAGAACCTCAATTATATCTGGGTGACAATGCTTTCACTTAATAGACTACATTTCAGCCAACTCCAGTACTTTGGCCACCTCATGGGAAGAGTTGACTCATTGGAAAAGACTCTGATGCTAGGAAGGATTGGGGGCAGGAGGAGAAGGGGACGACAGAGGATGAGATGGCTGGATGGCATCACTGACTCGATGGACGTGAGTCTGACTGAACTCCAGGAGTTGGTTATGGCCAGGGAGGCCTGGCGTGCTGCGGTTCATGGGGTCGCAAAGAGTCAGACACGACTGAGCGACTGAACTGAACTGATGTATATATATTTCATATTTACTTTCCTTTGAAGGGTTGTTGGAGAAGGGGTGGGGGGAAGAATGCTGTATTTTCTTTTGTTTTTGATTGAGTTAACAGAAGTGGTTTTTATATTCCAAGTTGCACCTAACATATGACCAAAATTGATACAATGGTGGGTCATTCAAATAACATAACTGGATTGATTAAACCAGAAGCTCATGTCCACTGCAGTCACATGGATTTAGACCGTTCTGATGCCAGCTGACTACTAGGATTTCTGAGAGTCTAGCATTGATTCAAGGTCTGCATAGATCTTAGGTAATGATTGCTTACTTAGAGCAACTGATTACAGTATAGATTTAACTGTGTCAATTTAATGAGGCTAAGTAGACTTTCTCTGCTTTCTCTGGAATGTCCCCTTAGTCACAGCTAACAATACCACAGATGATGCCACTGCCTAACAGCATTATTTAGAGTACATAAATGCATCCCCACTCCTAGAATATTGTTGTTCTTTAGTCACTAAGTCACGTCCGAAACTTTTTCAACCCCCATGGACTGTAGCCCACCAGGCCCCGCTGTCCATACTGTTCCCAGGCAGGAATACCAGAGTGGGTTGCCATTTCCTTCTCCATGAGATCTTCCTGACCCAGGGATTGAACCCATGTCTCCTGCAATGGCAGGTGGATTATCTATCACTGAGGAAACCAGGGAAACCCATTCCTAGAATAGCAAATCAAAAATCATACCACATATGCTAATTTAGTAGACTTTTGAACATATTTAGTACAGTCCCAACTTAGTGCCACACAGTTTGAGTGACCAGTACCAGATTACTGTTGGAGAGACTGGGCTAGAATATAAATTGTCTGACTCTACTTCTTATGCTCTTTTCCTTACACATAATTGATGTACAGTATGAGCTTTAGTTTTGGAGTTGAAGGCCTAGGCTAGAGTCTACATTTTCTAATTTACTATCTGTATGACTCAGTATAATTATATAACCTCTAAGGCTCAGTTTTCTCACTTCTCCTGTGCAAAATGGGAATGATTGAATGAATTAATGTACACACTGAGCTTAGAATAGTATCTGGTACATGGAACTGATATAATGCTACAAATGTGGGATATAATTACTCAGATCAACACAATTATTTTAATGAGAAGAAAATATTACTATAGATCATCCTTTCTGTTTATTTTCCAGAAACATGTATGAGTTAGCATCAGAATTTATAAAGAAAAACAAACTAAAAAACCAAACATGGTAGAAAGCTTTGGTTTTACCTCTTTTAACTATAAAATGTCAAGTGGATGAAAAATAAATCAATCTTTTTTTTCACTTCTTTTAAGTTCTTGGAATATCAAGCCCTTACTTAATTTCAGAATATCTAAAAAATATCATTCATTACTATGGGACACTGTCTAAAACTGCACTCAGAGGAAATTTTGTAGTTTTAAATATGTGTGGAAATCAAGAGGAAAGAATATATACAAACTAACTTAGAAGAAATTCAAGAAACTTTAAAAAATGCCAAATTCCACAAAAAGACAAATGTAAGGAAATCATAAAAATACAGAAATTGACTCTAAAAATGAAAGAGACTTGAGGTGGTGACTAAATTGAATAACTATTTAACTAGAAAAGTTACAACTTTAGCCTAAATGAAAGAAAAGGATAAAAAGAATGAATATTAATATATAAAAATGAATGAAGATGAGGTAAGAATCAAAGAAAATCAAAATTATTAAAGTTTACTACTTGATCAAACTCTATGAAAATATGAATGAAATGACTAATTTTCCAGGAAGATATGTGTTAGGAAGACTGACCTTTATAGTAGGAATTTTTTTTTAATCCAATAACTAGAGAAGGCAATTGTCAAAGAATTACCTCCTTAAAAAAATTTGGCAAGTGGCGTGGGGTTTTGTAAGTTAAGTCACCTTCTTATAAGGGCCTTCTGATTCTGAGTGATTTTTCATCTCTTTGTGGGGCAAGGCAGGGTAGGTGTGAGCACCAAAAGACTGAAGACATCTGGCACTGGTCTTCTTGACTCAAACTCTTCCAAGCAATGAAATATAACCTGCATAGAGATAGCTTTCCTTCAAAGCTGTGTTCCAGTTTTTTAGAATACATCTTCAGGTTATTTTATGGGAGTAAATCTCACTGTGCACCTCGGGAGTTCATTTGTCCAGTTTATGATGTCTCATCCTCCTTATATTTTGCAGAAATAGGGTTAAGTTTGTTATTCATGATATCTCCTATCCTAATCTCCACAATTCTTTTCCATTATAAGTTGATTCTTATTCATGCATCTTATTTTTTTTAAGCAAATTTTGCATGTGTGCATGCTCAGCTGCTTCAGTTGTGTTCAATTCTTTGCAACCCCTTGGACGGTAACCTACCAGGCTCCTCTGTCCATGGGGTTCTCCAGGCAAGAATACTGGACTGGGTTGCCACTCCTTCTCCAGGGGATCTTCCTGACCCAGGGATTGAACCCATTCCCTCCATTCCAGGCAGATTCCTTACTCACTGAGCCACCTGGGAAGCCAAAAACAAATTTTAACAAGGGGCAAATGCATGTGTCTGGTCTCCTACATTTAACAGGAAAAATGTTATCTTTTTTCAGATGTTCGGATGTAGGTATTGAAACATGAGTATAGCATATACTTTAAAAAAATTATTTATTTATTTTAATTGGAGTCTAATTACTTTACAATATTGTGGTGGATTTTACCATACATTGACATGAATCAACGGGTGTACATGTGTCCTCCCATCCCGAACCCCCCTCCCACCTCCCAGTGGCTTTGAGTGCCCTGTTTCATACATCGAACTTGGACCGGTCATCTGTTTCACATATGGCAGTATACATGTTTCAATGCTATTCTCTTAAATCATCCCACCCTCTCCTTCTCCCAGAGTCCAAAAGTCTGTTCTTTATATCTGTGTCTTTTTTGCTGTCTCTCATATAGGGTCATCATTACCAGCTTTCTTTTAAAATAAATGATTTATTTTAAGCATTTTACTGAGATTAGTAATACAATTATGTATAAATCTAGCAGTGCATGCAATAGCTTTAAACTGTGACAACACAGTCATCTATTCAACATCAGTATAACTAGTCTCAATATTATTTCAGCCTACAACATGCCATATTATTGATGATAGTAAAGATTAGAAATATAAAAGGCCACTTGACTAAAATATGCATATTCATGTAAATATAATCTACTTTGATATCAGTGGTCTGTTTTAAAAAATGGCTACACTAACTCAAAAATGCATCTTACTCAAAAGTACATCTCTTTTTCTAATTTTCCACTTTGCTATCTAGAAAACATTATCTTTCCCTTTCATCCCACCACCACATAAAAAGAATTGGGTGATAACGAATTTTGAAAGGTGGGCTTGGATTCTGCTTATCTTCAACCTAATATTCATAAACTATCCAATAGGCAGTCCACCCTTTAAAAAAATTCTAGCATTCTTACATTTCATAATACACTCATTTATAATGTTGGATGATTTGTCATATCTATAAATCTCTTATGTCTAGAGGAGAGACAATCTACTTTGTTTTTAAATCTAGCTTCAGAAATATGGTATTCCCCATATAACATATGTGGTGGTGGTTGGCAGTTTAGTCACGACATTGTGTCCGACTCTTTTGCAACTCCATGGACTGCATCCCACCAGGCTCCCCTGTCCATGGGATTTCCCAGGCAAGAATACTGGAGTGGGTTACCATGCCCTCCTCCAGGGGATCTCCCCAACCCAGGGATTGAACTCAGGCCTCCCGCATTGCAGGTAAATTCCTTCCCAACTGAGCCACCAGGGAAATCCCACCATATAATATATGGTACCCCCCAAATTGAAGTGTTATAGAATAACAGCTAATAGAAAATAAACTTGAAATTTTCTTTCTAGTAAGTCAAAAGCAGAGACATTACTTTGCCGACTAAGGTCTGTTTAGTCAAGGCTATGGTTTTTCCTGTGGTCATGTATGGATGTGATAGTTGGACTGTGAAGAAGGCTGATCGCCGAAGAATTGATGCTTTTGAAGTGTGGTGTTGGAGAAGACTCTTGAGAGTCCCTTGGACTGCAAGGAGATCCAACCAGTCCATTCTAGGATGTGAGTCTGAGTGATCTCCGAGAGATGGTGATGAACAGGGAGGCCTGGCGTGCTGCAATTCATGGGGTCGCAAAGAGTCGGACACGACTGAGCGACTGAACTGAACTGAACTGAAGTTAATTTGAAAGGCATCATTTAGTTTATGAAACAGAGTAGTACTTCAAAATAAGTATTCTAAACTCTTTAATAAAATTGATTATAGTCACACATAATATGATTATATAAATATAAAATTCCTACATGTTAAATCTCAATGACTATTACACATAAATTCAGGTGAGCAAGTGTTAAAAGATTTGGTTCATCAAATTCATATTAATTAGATTGCTATAAAAGGGTTGTGTGTTTCATAAATAAAAGGTGGTATTGACCTTCTGATAATAGGACATCAAGCAATTGGTTTCTCAATTAAATGTAAAATGTGATTTAAATGTAAAACTCTCAATTGTACTGTCACAGGTGTTTCTTTTTTAAAATACTTACTTATTTTATTTGGCTGTGCCAAGTCTTAGTTGTGGCACTTGAGATCTTTAGTTGCAGTATGTGGGATCTCGTTCCCTGACCAGGGTTCAAACCCAGGCCCTCTGCACTGGGAGCATGGAGTCTTAGCCACTGGACCAACAGGGAAGTCCTTGTCATAGGTATTTCTTTTGTAATGTAATAATACTTTAACACATTTAATTACAAATAATCTGATTAATTCAGTAGGAAAAATAGAAAAGTAAATTGTTTGATATTCTCTGTTCTTTGCTTTTCTATATCATCTGTCATATTATCACCTTGAAAAGATGTTTATCCTTGAATCACTTAGTTCTGCTTTCCTGTGCTCTAGGCTTACCAAGTCTGAATCCGATTATCTACGCCAACTCTAAATATAGCGTTTCATCATCCCATGACTTTGATGGCAGTAATGAGTAGAGGAGACTGTTTCATTCACTGCTCTGTGGCATATGGTCCCAATCCAAAAAATATTTAGTAGGTAATTGAACGAAAAGATAGTGGATACAGTGAGCACATTAGATTTCTTAGTAAGATAATATCACTTTTCCACATAGATGACGTACAATAAAAATAACAAAACTATTATTGATAGCTTGTAAGGAGTCTATTTGTGACAGAATTTTTTCTACATTTTATTCACCTTTTAATTTTCCATTTCTTGCTAACACTTGACATTTTACTTGACATATTTCTTATTTTGTTGACTTTGCCATTCAGCAGAGCAAATACAGCACAGCATCCATCTTTTGAATTGTGCACAAAGTAAAAATACTCTGACTCAAAACAGACAATGGTAATTTTTGTCTTTTATTTAGGAACAATGCAACCTGATATAAAACTCTTAAGGAAGAATTGGAAATTAGAATTGAGTGATAGCAGAGATACTAAGAAAGAGAGGGGAAAATGACAGCAAACTAAGGAAATAAATGACACTCTGGTTAGAAAATTAGAGAACATTGCAAAACTCACCCTGAGAGTAATCTGCCTATTGACCACTTCAGCATTGAAATTGAAAACAGAATGTAGAAAGCCCAGAGACAATTGATAAAATGTTTCATTCAACTCCTGAGAACATCTGGGAAGACAATGGCTTCTCTAATGGGAACATGGAAACAGGAGGAACTCTTAGCGTAAACAATCACTATGGTTTTTCCTGTGGTCATGTATGGATGTGAGAGTTGGACTGTGAAGAAGGCTGAGCGCCAAAGAATTGATGCTTTTGAACTGTGGTGTTGGAGAAGACTCTTGAGAGTCCCTTGGACTGCAAGGAGATCCAACCAGTCCATTCTGAAGGAGATCAGCCCTGGGAATTCTTTGGAAGGAATGATGCTAAAGCTGAAACCAGTACTTTGGCCACCTCATGCGAAGAGTTGACTCAGGGGAAAAAACTGTGATGCTGGGAGGGATTGGGGGCAGGAGGAGAAGGGGACGACCGAGGATGAGATGGCTGGATGGCATCACGGACTCGATGGATGTGAGTCTGAGTGAACTCCGAGAGATGGTGATGGACAGGGAGGCCTGGCATGCTGCGATTCATGGAGTCGCAAAGAATCGGACACGACTGAGCAACTGAACTGAACTGAACTGAACTGAAGCTCATAAATTAGTGGAGGTCTTGTTTACTTATTTTACCATAGAGATAAAAAGAACTTTATTGACTGAAGTTATTGTGTATCTCATTCAATTTCTTAGGTTTTAGAAGAGAAAGAATGATCTACAGTAGTCAAGCTACTTGCCCATGTGAAGTGGAACTAGAACCCATGTCTGCTGATGACTAGTGAGATGGCCTTTCCAAGTATCATTGGAAGGAGAGTCCTTTGAAAAAGATTATTTAGGCTCCCAGCTTCAGTGCCAGTTTGAATTGAGTAATACTGGAAACATAGCAAAACAAAATCTGTGGAAGCTAGCTGAAACAGAGAAAACAATAGCTTCATATATTTCTATTACAAAACAAGTAGGGTTTAAAACCAAGTATCTATGTTCAACTTAGAAAGATAGGAAATGGAGAGCAAATTAAACAAAAATTGAATGGAAAGAAGGAAGGAAGGAAGTTGGAAATAACTGCTTTAGGTCTCACATCTGGTTCGTGTAGGAGTTTCCATGTGTTGATCTGTCAATTATTTTTCCCTTGAGGATTTCTCATGATGTCCTGGTTTTTTGCATGTTGAATATTTCTGGATTGTATCCTGGACATTTTTAATATCATGTTATAAGACAATCCTGTAACAGTCCATTAGAGAATATTGATTTGTTGTGGTGGTGGTTGATTCACAAAGCAATTTTCCTATTATGCTGAAACTTGAAGTTCTGTCTTATCTTCCATGGATAGAGTTCCAATATCAGCTGAGTTGTCAAAGCCTCTGCCATGTTGCTTCTGGTCTATCCCACATCTGGACAGCTCAGGGCCAAGCAGAGAACTAGTATCAGTTCATACATATAACTGGGAGGCACACATCTTCAGTTTTCTCCATGCAGCAGTTTTCTGCATAGTCTCTGATTCTCAGGGCTCCCTTTCCCTATTTCTCTGGCTTGGAAATTGATTTGTTTTACTTTTTAGGAGCTTTAGTTACCTGCACTGATGCAGTTTTGCACAATGGGGGCTGCCCCTAGAGCAGACCGGAGTCCCTTTTCCTGTTCCTCTGGCTAGCAAGACAGGCTTTCTCTATAAAATTCACTACCTATACCTAGTGCAGAGTTCCACACTGAAGCTGCCCTTCATCAAGGCATAAAGATAAAAAAAGAGGTAAGGTAAATAACCAAGAAATTGATGCTGCTAAGGTCAAATTTTTAAAGTTAGATCTTCCTTCTTCAATCTGTTTGTATTAATTTTAAGAGTTTTCAAGTAGTTGTTGGTTTGGTGGTTTTTTTTTTTTTGGAATTTCGTCCAGACTCATTGCCTGTAATCCGCAAGAAAGGTAATCTATCAGTATGCCTACTACATTCTGATGACCACCTGAAGTCTTTGGGTGATTTTGTTCATTATCTGTCCCTTTTCCCAAATTTTCTATGATAATTAAAACATTACTTATATATTTAGGAGTGACTTTAAACAAGAAAAATAGCCTATGTTTTACATTTTCTCAAAATGCTTAGGAAAAAAGATTTTATAGAATTTCAGCCCAGCATAAATTTGGTTACAGGTTTGTAACATTGTACAAGAGGCAGTGATTAAAACCATCCCCAAGAAGAAGAAGTGTAAAAAGACAAAATGGTTGTCTGAGAAACCCTTACAAATACCTGAGAAAAGAAGAGAAGCAAAAGCAAAGGAAAAAAGGAAAGATATATCCATCTGAATGCAGAGTTCCAAAGAATAGCTAGGAGAGATAAGAAAGCCTTCCTCAGTGATCTATGCAAAGAAATAGAGGAAAACGGCAGAATGGGAAAGACTAGAGATCTCTTCAAGAAAACCAGAAATACCAAGGGAACATTTCAAGCAAAGATGGGCATGATAAAGGACATGGACGCGGTATGGACCTAACAGAAGCAGAAGATATTTAGAAAAGATGTCAAGAATACACAGATGAACTATACAAAAAAGATCCTCATGACCCAGATAACCACGATGGTGTGATCACTCACCTAGAGGCTGACATCCTGGAATGCGAAGTCAAGTGGGCCTTAGGAAGCATCACTATGAACAAAGTTAGTGGGGGTGATGGAATTCAAGCTGAGCTATTCCAAATCCTAAAAGATGATTCTGTTGAAGTGCTGCATTCAACATGCTAGCAAATTTGGAAAACTCAGCAGTGGCCACAAGACTGGAAAAGGTCAGTTTTCATTCCAATCCCAAAGAAAGGCAATGCCAAAGAATGCTCAAATTACCACACAATCGCACTCATCTCACACACTAGCAAAGTAATGCTCAAAATTCTCCAAGCCAGGCTTCAAAAGTATGTGAACTGAGAAATTTCAGATGTTCAAGCTGGATTTAGAAAAAAACAAAGGAACCAGAAATCGAATTTGCAACATCCATTGGATCATAGAAAAAGCATTCCAGAAAAACATCTGGTTCATTGACTACATGAAAGACTTTGACTGTGTATATCACAACAAACTGTGGAAAATTCTTAAATGGATGGGAATACCAAACCGCCTTACCTCCCTCCTGAGAAACCTATATGCAGATCAAGAGACAACAGTTAGAATCGGACACAGTAAATGGACTGGTTCAAAATCGAGAAAGGAGTATACCAAGACCATATATTGTCACCTTGCTCATTTAGTTTATATGAAAAATGCATCATGCAAAATGCCAGACTGGATTAAACACAAGCTAGAATCAAGATTGCAGGGGGAAATATCAATAACCGCAGATATACAGATGAAACCACCTTCAAGGCAGAAAGCAAAGAGGAACTAAAGAGCCTCTTGATGAAAATGGAAGAGGAGAGTGAAAAACCTGGCTTAAAATGCAACATTCAAAAAAAACTAAGATCATGGCATCCGGTCCCATCAATTCATGGCAAATAGATGGGAAACAATGAAAACAGTGACAGATTTTATTATCTTGAGCTTAAAAATCACTGCAGATGGTGACTGCAGCCATGAAATTAAAAGACGCTTGATCCTTGGAAGAAAAGCTTTGACCAACCTAGACAGCATATTAAAAAGCAAAGACATTACCAATAAAGGTAATGTGACCTTTATTGGTCTTTGTGACCCCATGGACTGCAGCACGCCAGTCTTCCCTGTCCATCACCAACTCCTGGAGCTTGCTCAAATTCATGTCTGTTGAGTCAGTGATGCATCCAGCCATTTCATCCTCTGTTGTCCCCTTCTCCTCCTGCCTTCAGTCTTTCCCAGCATCAGGGGCTTTTCAAACGAGTCAGCTCTTTGCATCAGGTGGCCAAATTATTGGAGCTTCAGCTTCAGCATCAGTCCTTCCAATGAATATTCAGGATTGATTTCCTTTAGGATTGACTGGTTAGGTCTCCTTACAGTCCAAGAGACTCTCAAGCGTCTTCCCCAACACCACGGTTCAAAAGCATCAGTTCTTCAGTACTCAGCTTTCTTTATGGTCTAATTCTCACATTCATACATGACTAGTGGAAAAACCATAGCTTCGACCTTTGTTGGCAAAATAACGTCTCTGTTTTTTAATATGCCGTCTAGGTTGGTCATAGCTTTTCTTCCAAGGAGCAAGCGTCTTTCAATTTCATGGCTGCAGTCACCATCCACAGTGATTTTGGAGCCCAAGAAAATAAAGTCTGTCAGTGTTTCCATTATTTCTCCATCTGCCATGAAGTGATGGGACTGGACACCATGATCTTCATTTTTTGAATGTTGCATTTTAAGCCAACTTTTTCACTCTCCTCTTTTACTTTCATCAAGAAGCTCCTCAGTACCTCTTCACTTTCTGCCATGAGGATGGTGTCATCGCATATCTGAGGTCATTCATATTTCTCCCTGCAATGTTGATTCCAGCTTGAGTTTCATCCAACCCACCATTTCATGTGACATACTCTGCATATAAGTTAAGTAAGCAGGGTGACAATATATAGCTTGACATACTCCTTTCCCAATTTGGAACCAGTCTGTTTTTCCATGTCTGGTTCTAACTGTTGCTTCTTGATCTGCATAAAGGTTTCTCAGGAGGCAGGTAAGGTGGTCTGGTATTCCCAACCCTTTAAGAATTTTCTACAGTTTGTTGTGATATACACCAAGTCTTTCATGTAGTCAGTGAAGCAGAAGTAGATGTTTTCCTGGAATGCTCTTGCTTTTTCTCTGATCCAGCGGATGTTGGGAATCTGATCTCAGGTTCCTCTGCTTTTTCTAAATATAATTTGAACACCTGGAAGTGCATGGTTCACATACTTTTGAAGCCTGGTTTGGAGAATTTTGAGCATTACTTTGCTAGTGTGTGAGATGAGTGCGATTGTGTGGTAATTTGAGCATTCTTTGGCATTGCCTTTCTTTGGGATTGGAATGAAAACTGACCTTTTCCAGTCTTGTGGCCACTGCTGAGTTTTCCAAATTTGCTAGCATGTTGAATGCAGCACTTCAACAGAATCATCTTTTAGGATTTGGAATAGCTCAGCTTGAATTCCATCACCCCCACTAACTTTGTTCATAGTGATGCTTCCTAAGGCCCACTTGACTTCGCATTCCAGGATGTCAGCCTCTAGGTGAGTGATCACACCATCGTGGTTATCTGGGTCATGAGGATCTTTTTTGTATAGTTCATCTGTGTATTCTTGACATCTTTTCTAAATATCTTCTGCTTCTGTTAGGTCCATACCGCGTCCATGTCCTTTATCATGCCCATCTTTGCTTGAAATGTTCCCTTGGTATTTCTGGTTTTCTTGAAGAGATCTCTAGTCTTTCCCATTCTGCCGTTTTCCTCTATTTCTTTGCATAGATCACTGAGGAAGGCTTTCTTATCTCTCCTAGCTATTCTTTGGAACTCTATTCAGATGGGTATAGCTTTTCTTTTCTCTTTTGCCTTTAGCTTCTCTTCTTTCCTCAGCTCTTTATAAAGGCTCCCCAGACCACCATTTTGCCTTTTTGCATTTCTTTTTCTTGGGGATGGACTTGATCACTCCCTCCTGTACAATGTTCAAAGCTCTGATTCTTTTAGATGTTGTTATCATAGACTCAGAGCATCCCTTCTTACTAGAAAGGGACTCTGATGAAGCAGAGCCCTTTCTGGTTAAAAGTTTTGCCTGTGTACTTTTTCTACATTCTTCCATTTGCACTTTTACTGTTTTTAAAGCTTTTTATTTTATACTGGAATATAGCTGGTTAACAATGTTGTAATAGTTTCAGGTGGACAGAAAAGGCATTCAGCCGTATCTATACATGTATTCATTCTCCCCAAGATTCCCCTCCCATCCAGGCTGCCAGATAACACTGAGCAGAGTTATCCATTTTTAAATATAGTAATGTGTATGTATCAATTGAACTCAAAGTCCTATAGTGAGTTAGAGAGGAACAACATTCCTCAAAAAGCAAAAGGCTCCAAATATTTAGTAATAACTGTAGCTTTAAAAGGGCTTCCCTGTGGCTTTAAAAAGAAAAAAAAAAAAAAGATTCTGTCAATGAGATGTCAAATGTACTTTAAAGAAACATTTTTGGGGGCAAGAATATAGCAGTACTCATATTGCCACTGTCTCTTCTGAAGAATCTTCCCCAAAACAAGTGATTATGTCTAGACTTTGAGAAAACAAACTGCCAGTGTCCATAGACATATGAAATTACAGATAGCCATCATTTGGGGTAAACTTTGGCATATCGAATGGGTGATACAATGATACCTATGTATGATTCATCCTATGTCAAATATTTGACTCATTTTGAGAAAGAATTTACTTGATTAAAAATAAACAATGAGTATATGGCAACCCACTCCTCTATTGCTGCCTGGAGAAACTCATAGAGGAGCGTGGCAGCCTACAATCCATAGGGTCTCAAAGAGTCAGACATGACTGAAACGACTTAGCACACACACAGACACACACACACACACACATTATAAAATAATAAGCAAAAAATGTCCAAAAAGATTAGATCTATTATTTGGTTCTTGTTTTATCTTAGCTATATTCATATTGAAAAACAGTAATAAATAAATCATGTTCTGAAGTCAGAAAATTGAATTAGTGGGACTTCACTGGTGGCTAAGACTCAGCACACTCAATGCAGGGGACTCAGGTACAAGCCCTGGTCAGGAAACTAGATCCCACATGCAGAAACTGAAAAAAAAGATCCTGCATGCTACAATGAAGATCGAAACCCCTCAAGCCACACCTAAGACCTGACATAGCCAAATAAATAAATATTTTTTAAAAAAGAAAAGAAAATTGAATTAGTCATAAGAGTTGCCAACGCAATGTAGGACAGTACAGTTACCATCTTACCACTATCACTCATATTGTTTTAATGAAATCAGTTTTTTCAGTATTATACAGTCAATATTGAAATTATAAGTTTTAAACAATAATAATAATCCCAAATTCCATCACCCTAACCCAACTATGAACATTTTGAATTTTCTTACAACCATTATTTTCCTGGGCATCTATTTCTCATTTGGCTTTAATTAATCAACACACAAAACTTATATCACTCTTTCTTTTTTTTTTAAACCTTATCACAATGCCATATTTTCTCCATAACCTTAATTTTAATTGGAACCTAATATGCCAAGAAGCGAGAGTACCATGGCTATTACAAACAATGCTTTTGTTGGGTAATTTATTCCCAGGCTCTCTTTGTTGGGTAATTAAATAATACTATAATAAAAATTTGTTTCTGTGTTGATCGTCTATTTTTTTCATACTTTCCTTAGTGGGAATTCCCAGAAGTAGAACTGCTAATTAAAAATTAACATTATTTTTTCTATTTTTTGAAAAATATTATTATTCCAAAATATTTCCCATATGAGACATATATAAAGTTACTTTATTTTTACTTTTAAAATCACTGAGTATTTTTTTGAGGGTGATTGATTTAGTACATAATAAATGGAATCCAGAGTCATTGCATTGCACCTTTATTTGATTATTAACTAGGTTTAAATGTTTTTAATTCCTTTTTTATTCTTTGTATTATCTTTTGAAATTTTATTTTTATGTTGTTTGTCTTTAGGAATGAGGTCTTTATAGATTTCTCTGATGCCAAGCAACAAAGAAATATTTGTAATCATTTTTAATGATCTATTGATCTACCTTTGTAATCTTCTGTTCAGCAATCCTGCTTTTTGCTCATAGAAATCAGCTTATGTCTAGGTGCTGAATGTAGGCACTTTACACTCATTATCTCCTTGTTGTTGTTTGTTGTTGTTTGTCTTCATGTGGGTTCTTAGTTCCTCAATTGGGAATCAAATCCATGCTTGCTACATTGAGACTGCTGAGTCTTAACCACTGGACTGTCAAGGAAGTCCCTTCACTATCTCATTTAATTCTTTTTGTCTGTCCTGTGAAATAGGTACCATCATCATTACCAGTTCAGAGGTGATGAAAGAGATGTTCTGAGAGGGTAAATGATAAAGATTAGACAACTGGCTAATGTCCAAGACCAAACTAGACCCCACACCCCATATACTTTAACCACTCCAAACTACCAATTAAAAGAAGTGTCTATAAAAGCAACTTGTCACACGGGAGCTGTCAGAGAATGATCTGATCCATATTGTCATATTTCTGACCTTTAGCTTTAGCCTTGTGACCAAAAACACTCCCAAAATGGTATGAAGTTTAGCTCTCAAAATGATTGAAGAACTGAAATTACAGAGCTTCTGTCATCTTTATCCAGCCTCTCCGCGGACTTAGCAGTAAAGAATCTACCTAAAGCGTTTGCCTGCAACGCAGAAGACCTGGGTTCGATCCCTGGGTCGGGAAGATCCCCTGGAGAAGGAAATGGCAACCCACTCCAGTATTCTTGCCTGGAGAATCCCATGGACAGAGGAGCCTTGTGGGCTACAGTGGCAAAGAGTCAGACACGACTGAGCGACTTCACTTTCATAATATAGGAAACAAAGGAGACACAGGTTCAATCCTTGGATTAGGAAGATCCCCTGGAGGAGATAGTAACCCCCTCCAGTATTCTTGCCTGGAAAATCCTGTGGACAGAGGAACCTGGCAGGCTACAGTCCATAGGGTTGCAAGAGTCAGACATGACTGAATGACTAAGCACACACACATCTCTATCCATGTGAAACAACAAAGGGGACCATGAGAGCTGGGCCTTCCATTAATCTTCAGGCACCCAGTAATCCCCTGAGTGACCACAGAAAGTTATTTAAGCTCTCAGAGTCACGATGTCCTCATCTTTAGAAACTCTGTTCATAAAACTTTCCTTGGATTCAGTGGGATCGTATACGTAATGGACCAGACAGAGTGCTCGGTACATAATAGATGCTCAATAGATGCTGTTGTGTTTGGTTTCCAAGACTCGATTTGAATGTGCAGTAGTACATCAAATGCCTCCAAATGATTTTGCTCAGGCTCTGTCACTCGTGAGAGTTACTAAGCTTCTTAATTATTGCTGAGACTTTAATTGGAAGAAAATAATCCATTTTAGAACTTCTAATAAGTACTTACACATTGGAAACTTTCCAATGTAGACTAAATTACTCTTAGTCCATCTCAGGACAATCCCATGCCCTCCAGACTCTCTGTATCTTGACTATATTCGCTGTGTAAAATCCTGAAACAGTCTTAAATAATTGATGGAAGAAAAGAAAAAAGAACCTCATACTGTTAGCAAGATTGGATTTAGACTCCCACAAGCCTAATTACCTCCCTGAAAAGTACTCTTCTGTACTTTTTGGCGCCATCCTCTTCACATAATTAGCTACAGCCTTGATTTTTGTTTCTTCTCATCACCTGAATGTTATACCTTCAAAATAGATGTGGATGGTGGATTATTACCTTTTCATCCAATACTAATATAGGCACAATTATATGATACCAACACTTCCTCTTCAGAAGCAATTTGTTTTCTAAAGTTCTTGATAACTGTACCTGATTTCATTATTTTATTTAAGGAGATGCCCATTGAAACACATTTCTATTCTACTGTCCTGTTTGTTCATAGTCTTTAGCTTGCAGCAGGTGAATTTTAAGCCACTAGGTCTTTCTCATATAATCATAACCTTTTTCAGTATAACTGAAGTTACTGCACTTGTTACTTTCAAGTACAGTATAATTTCAAAATGCACTTAGGAACTAGAATGAACTTAAATTTCCTTTATCCACTAAGAGATGGCAGAAAGAATATTGATGGTATGTCGAGATTAAGTGGGTTAACTAGATATAATTGAGGCTGAGAGTTTTGAATGACACAATGATTTTATCATTTTATAATACTTTGTGTTGCATCCTGTACTATAAGAATTGTCTGTTTGGGCTTTAAAAAAAAAAGCAACCAATGCTCACCTGATTAACATGGCAGTGCTAATTTTTATTCAGGCTGCTTGGTATTTCTGTTTCTACTGTGATGGATAAATCGTTTAGAGGACATAACACTCAATAACCTTTAACAAGACCTCAAACTGTAATCTGTCAGAATTATTCCCTGAACACAGTTCTTCCTTCTGCTTATGCTGAACCTTTATACAGCTATGAAATATTAATAACTCCTAAGAGAGTTGGCTAGATTTTATTGTATGTTAGAAGGAATCTTTCTTTTCCTCTGAGAGCCCAAGATTTACATTGGATAGTCGATCCAAGGATCTCAACCTCAAAGACTTTTTTAGAAGTAGAACGATCCAGAAAAACCACTTTGTATAGACTCAAATTTTCATCTTTTCTAGATAAATTACATTGATACTGATGACATAAAAGTGATGTGAATGCACCTTTCTCGCCTGTCCTGTGTAGAACAGATGACTCACCTACATTTCCTCATCACCTCATAATACCCATGTGTCTCTATACCCACATATGTCATAGTCCAGCTGATTAGAATACTTGGCCCATAAGCTCTATCTACCTTGCACCAGAGTTAAGAGAGTTAACCCTTAGGATTTCCATCTGTAATACCTCTGAACTCAGTTTTTGTATACAGACTTCATCAACACTTCATTTTATCTCATCTGTCTTTTTTTGTTCTTGATTCAATTCTGACTGGAAACCCACAAGTGCAAGAACTTATGTTAGTCCTGACACAGCCCTCTAATACTCTACTTTATACTCTGCAGCCATGGGTAGGGCTTTAAAATCCCACTGAAATGTAAAATCAAGAAGAAAAACTCATGTCCTAGATGCTACTTTAACAGTAATTATCTCTCTTCTCAGAAATGTTTTAATTTCCAAAATGATGTGTAGCTGCTTAGCTATTCACTATTCATTCAATGTGTATCTTAAACATGGACATGGGACAGATATCTAGATTATTCGGATCTAGATCTCCTTCTGACAGTAGATTTATAAGAAAATGTCCTCTTTATAAATTCAATCCAAATCTATGTATACTCTAAATGTACATCCATATTTGATCACTTCATATAGAGAAAGGGACTACACCTAAAATTTGGTTTGTATATTAAGACTGATGATGCCATACAAGCACCGAAAAAGTTGAAGGGACTTGTTAAATAATGACGCTGTAGGAAGAGAGCAAGATGCCTCCTAAGCACGTCCAAAAGTGACTTGAGAGAGAAGGGGTGACTAGGAGGTGGGACTGCTGTAGGAATTCCTGTGTGTGGCTTGAACTTCTCACAGGAGCCACAAGAGCGAGCAGCAGGCTTTCCTGTCAATTGACCCAAATGTGAGGCCAAAGGGGAAAGAGCGGAGAGGCTTAAAAGCCATCAGTGGACACATTAAAAAGATCATACATCATGACCAAGTGGGCTTTATCCCAGGGATGCAAGGATTCTTCAATATCTGCAAATTAGTCATTGTAATACACCACATTAACAACTTGAAATATAAAAGCCATATGATTATCTCAATAGATGCAGAGAAAACCTTTGACAGAATTCAACATCTATTTATGATAAATACTCTCCAGAAAGCAGGAATAGAAGGAACATACTTCAACATAATAAAAGCTATATATGACAAACCCACAACAAACATTATCCTCAATGGTGAAAAATTGAAAGCATCTCCCCTAAAGTCAGGAACAAGACAAGGGTGCCCACTCTCACCACTACTATTCAACATAGTTTTGGAAGTTTTGGCCACAGCAATCAGAGCAGAAAAAGAAATAAAAGGAATCCAAATTGGAAAAGAAGAAGTAAAACTCTCACTGTTTGCAGATGACATAATCCTCTACGTAGAAAACCCTAAAGACTCCACCAGAAAATTACTGGAGCTAATCATTGAATATAGTAAAGTTGCAGGATATAAAATCAACACACGGAAATCCCTTGCACTCCTATACACTAACAATGAGAAAACAGAAAAAGAAATTAAGGAAACAATTCCATTCACCATTGTAACAAAAGAATAAAATACTTAGGAATCAGTCACTTTAGTTCAGTTAAGTCGTTCAGTCGTGTCGGACTCTTTGCGACCCCATGAATCGCAACACACCAGGTCTCCCTGTCCATCACCAACTCTCGGAGTTCACTCAGACTCACGTCCATCGAGTCCGTGATGCCATCCAGCCATCTCATTCTCTGTCATCCCCTTCTCCTCCTGCTCCCAATCCCTCCCAGCATCAGAGTCTTTTCCAATGAGTCAACTCTTCGCATGAGGTGGCCAAAGTACTGGAGCTTCAGCTTTAGCATCATTCCCTCCAAAGAAATCCCAGGGTTGATCTCCTTCAGAATGGACTGGTTGGATCTCCTTGCAGTCCAAGGGACTCTCAAGAGTCTTCTCCAACACCACACTTCAAAAGCATCAGTTCTTTGGTGCTCAGCTTTCTACACAGTCCAACTCTCACATCCATACATGACCACTGGAAAAAACATAGCCTTGACTAGATGGACCTTTGTTGGCAAAGTAATGTCTCTGCTTTTCAATATGCTATCTAGGTTGGTCATAACTTTCCTTCCAAGGAGTAAGTGTCTTCTAATTTCATGGCTGCAGTCACCATCTGCAGTGATTTGGGAGCCCCAAAAAATAAAGTCTGACACTGTTTCCACTGTTTCCCCATCTATTTCCCATGACGTGATAGGACCATGGTCTTCGTTTTCTGAATGTTGAGCTTTAAGCCAACTTTTTCACTCTCCTCTTTCACTTTCATCAAGAGGCTTTTTAGCTCCTCTTCACTTTCTGCCATAAGGGTGGTGTCATCTGCATATCTGAGGTTATTGATATTTCTCCCGGCAATCTTGATTCCAGCTTGTGTTTCTTCCAGTCCAGTGTTTCTGATGATGTACTCTGCATAGAAGTTAAATAAGCAGGGTGACAATATACAGCCTTGATGGACTCCTTTTCCTATTTGGAACCAGTCTGTTGTTCCATGTCCAGTTCTAACTGTTGCTTCCTGACCTGCATACAGATTTCTCAAGAGGCAGGTTAGGTGGTCTGGTATTCCCATCTTTTTCAGAATTTTCCACCCCTTAGAATCTATTTACCTTATAGATTTAGAATGAAGTTTTAAAAAATTAATAGATATTTAGCATAAAGCATAAAATCTAGCACACAGTGAACACGCTACTGCTGTTAACTTTTTTCATTGAGCTGTCTCCCCTCCATTCACCCTATATTTATAAGTGGGACATCAGGTAGAATTGGATGCATGTAGCTTTAGAAACTCTGTATACTATTTGCCTAAATCAGGGGGGAAGCAGGCAGAGTAAAAAGGGTGAAGGAATAGGCCTCATCATATCCCAGTTTAGATAAACGGTTACCCAAATCACAAGATTTTTAAAATTACTCTGATTTAAAGATCTCCCTTGAATGGTACAAAGAATCCTCAGGGCAGGAATGGAAGTCCAGGACTGGAAAAATTGCCATTGGGGATCTGACAGCAATAATTATTACCAGTGTCTGTGGCTGATTATGCTTGCTTCTTCTCCAAGTGCACATAGATAGATTACAGGTTTTGACCTCTTGAGACCAATACTTTTGGCCTTTAATCACATTTTAAAGCAAAATGAAGATGATACCCAAAAGCCATAGCAAAGAAAACTTGACAAATTCATTAATCAGTGTTTTCCCTCCTCTCACAGATACTATACTCACTGAAGCACAACCTTCATATTGTTTCTGCTTTGGGCATGTGAATATATTCATTCTTTGTGTCCAAATTCAAATTTTATTAGTTTTTAAAAAGATGAAATATTACACACCACATACACTATTATTTCAAATGCCAATAAAGGTAGATTGTAGTTAAACAAATAACTTAACTAGTTAAAGGCAGTAAAAAACGATCCTAATTAATGAATTTTCTCATTATTCTTTCCCATGGTCTTTAGCTGTTACAATGAGAGAAAATCAATAGAAGGGTGAAAGGTACTTAATTATCTCTGCCCATTTGAAGTGTTTTTTATGAAAACTTTCATATCCAAATGCATTTATTTATAGGTTTGGATTAGTTTTAATGGATGAGATGAACATTGGAAATGGAAAGAATTTCATCCTGGGAGCCAGAAGACCCAAATTTCCTTCCTTTTTTCACTGGTCATAAATGTCACTTGGCCTCTCCCTACTTCAGGTTCCCCAGGAGGACATGTAGACTCTGCCTGGGTAGCCCTTCCTCTGGTTTACGAATTCTTCAAGTTTTAACTGAGGTATTGCATTCCTCATTTACATATTATTGTTAAGCTTCTAATTTCATCTGTATTTTAAGGCATTTAGCATCAATTCAATCATGTAATTATTTATCTACTGTCTACACTACAAATGGACCATAAGCTCCAAGTGAAGGTAAGAACTACTGTTTCTGTTCTCTACATAGTAGGCTCTGAAGGAATATAAAGAATACAAAACACAATGGAATTTAGGAACTAGGTAAACTGGGGACTGTGTCTGCCCAACATAAAGTTATTAAATTAAAAAAAAAAACACTATTAAGGGCTATGATTTTGTGACTTCTAGCTTTGAAGAGTAGGTCATTCAAACACGTCAGTGACATTAAAACAAAAAGAAAACAAAGCAAAGCAAGGAGGAGTTTATGAGATGTGTTCCATCAGACAAATTAGTGAAAATTTTTTTCTAATATATTTTCATTGTGTTCTGTTGATATTAGTAATTGGCTCATTTTTCAGTAATCTCAGTTTCTTTTTTTGGGACTGTCGTTTTTTATTGAAGTATAGTTTAACAATACTTTATTAGTTTTAGATATACAGCATACTGATTTGATATTTAGATAGATTACACACCATACAAAATTATTATAAGATAGTGACTGTACTTCTATGCTGCATATTATATTCCTGTGGCATTTTTGATTATCTCAACTTTATACCGCTGTCTCCAAATATTCTCATATTCCCATCAGTACACAGAAGAACTGTACAAAAAAGATCTTCACGACCCAGATAATCATGATGATGTGATCACTAATCTAGAGCCAGACATCTTGGAATGTGAAGTCAAGTGGGCCTTAGAAAGCATCACTACGAACAAAGCTAGTGGAGGTGATGGAATTCCAGTTGAGCTGTTTCAAATCCTGAAAGATGATGCTGTGAAAGTGCTGCACTCAATATGCCAGCAAATTTGGAAAACTCAGCAGTGGCCACAGGACTGGAAAAGGTCAGTTTTCATTCCAATTCCAAAGAAAGGCAATGCAAAAGAATGCTCCAATTACCGCACAATTGCACTCATCTCACATGCTAGTAAAGTAATGCTCAAAATCCTCCAAGCCAGGCTTCAGCAATACGTGAACCGTGAACTCCCTGATGTTCAAGCTGGCTTTAGAAAAGGCAGAGGAACCAGAGATCAAATTGCCAACATCCGCTGGATCATGGAAAAAGCAAGAGAGTTCCAGAAAAACATCTACTTCTGCTTTATCGACTATGCCAAAGCCTTTGACTGTGTGGATCACAATAAACTGTGGAAAATTCTGAAAGAGATGGGAATACCAGACCACCTAACCTGCCTCTTGAGAAATCTGTATGCAGGTCAGGAAGCAACAGTTAGGACTGGACATGGAACAACAGACTGGTTCCAAATAGGAAAAGGAGTGCGTCAAGGCTGTATATTGTCACC
>SJYT01053205.1:92910-185754 GCA_006410635.1 Cephalophus harveyi
CTCTTCCAGCCCAGCGTTTCTCATGATGTACTCTGCATATAAGTTAAATAAGCAGGGTGACAATATACAGCGTATAAAGTGAGGGAAATTGAGAGTATGTTGACCATAGTTGTTCTCTCTGCCTTGCTTCCCATCTTCACCCCAGGATAGACATTGGATTAGCTGTAGGACATCTCAGAACCATTTGAAGATGATTCAACAGCTGAGAAGGACTGTGAATCATCAGTTCCTTATGGACTCTGCTGATTGCCAGCTTTGCTGATATCCTCCCAACAAATGGTGTGGAATCCAGAAATCTATGAGGATTAGAAATAAGTTGTAGTTTCTAGGCACCACAGGGGGGCGTGCAAGAGTAACTAGATTTTTCTCTGTTCAAGAAAAACCATACATACCTGAAAGTAACATTTCAACAAAAATTTTTAAAGACAAAAGCATACAGAAAGTGAATGAGAGAGGGAATAATTACTATGATTGTGGAGTTAGTTCCTTCAGCCAGGATGAGCAGCAAATATGTGCAAAGATGGCCTGCCAGGTTGGGAATGCAGTCATCACAGAAGGAGGTTGGTGGGGACTGGCAGTGAAAGCTCTACCTCTAAAGGGGCTATGTTTTTCTGAGAGTGACTAGAATCAAGAAAGCTGTGTTTTTGTTTTTATGGGTTTTTTTCATCAAGCAGAATAAGGACTCTACCCCACCCCCACCCGCACCCTCCCAGCTCCCCCCTCCCAGGGCGTTGAAGAAAGTTATTTTGTAGGAAAAAATAAAGGTAGATTTTTGCACACATGCTGTTTGAGGAAGTGGTACCAGAGTGAGAGAAATGAGGATTGTTACCCAGGTCTTCTATCTCAGAGCCAATGGCAGAAAAGGCAAAATAAATCCCCTATTTTCCACCCCCACTCCAATTATATCAGCTTTTAGAACTGAGGTTCCCAATAATTTAATTTCCATTATTTTTCTATATTCTCCACATTAAATGATTTCATCTACCAAACAAGTTACATGTGTTCAGTAATCATTAATTCATATTTTCAAACTTTAAACCAAAGAGTATGGAGCTAGTTTTCAGTGCCTCGCTACAGCGTGAGCTAATTGAATCCATCCAGGACCAATGAAACTTATTTGTGTTCACATCTTTCACTTTTATCATGGCAAAGGAAAGATGACTTCCTCTTGGAAAATTACTAGACTCCTAAAATTCCAATCACATTCTTATTTTGAGTGAGAAGGAATGGTGAGTGACAGTGAAGGCTTACCCAGGCTCATATAGTGGAGAGATAGTATGCAACCAAAACAAGGAAAGGTAAAGCAGATAGATTACTCTCATTATGAATAATTAGAAATTGAATGTAAAAAAAGAAGAATTTAAAGGTGTATTAAATGTTTTTCAGAACTTATCCAAATACACATAAAGCAAACTAACAGGTAAGAAAACTGTGAAATAATTATTGGGAATAATTTTAATTACATTAATTCACTGTTTCTGATACAATATCTTATGCAACAAAATTCTCTTTTGTAAAATCTGAGCTCTCTTTAAGTCATTGTTTTGTTGTGTTTATCTTTTTTAAAGAGCAGTTTTAGATTCACAAATAAAAAATGAGAGGAAAGT
Source organism: Cephalophus harveyi (assembly GCA_006410635.1). Taxonomy (NCBI): domain Eukaryota; kingdom Metazoa; phylum Chordata; class Mammalia; order Artiodactyla; family Bovidae; genus Cephalophus; species Cephalophus harveyi. Next base: position 94,518 of record SJYT01053205.1, read on the forward strand.
ACAGAGATTCCCCATATGCCCTCTGGCCCCACATATACACAGCTTCTCCCATTTTCAATATTATTCACCAGAGTGGTACATTTGTTACCAAGGATGAATCTACACTGATACATCATAATCACCCAAAAGTTCATAGTTCACTTGAGATTTCACTATTGGAGTTGCGTATTCTTTTGCTTTGGACAAACATATAATGACATATAGGCTTCCCTCATAGTTCAGTCAGTAAAGAATCTCAGGATATTTGGGTTCATCCCCTGGGTTGGGAAGATCCCCTGGAGAAGGAAATGGCAACCCACTCCAGTACTCTTGCCTGAAGAATCCCATGGACAGAGGAGCCTGGCAGGCTACAGTCCACGGGGTCACAAGAATTGGACATGACTTAATGATTAAACCACCACATAATGATATATATATCATTATGATACCATGCAGAGTATTTTCATTGCTTTAAAAATCCTTTTTGCTCTGCCTGTTCATCCTTTCCCACTCTATCCTGACAACCCACTAATCTTTTTACCATCACCATGTGTGTCATATGGTAAGAGAACAGATATTATAGCAAAGGCAGAAGTGTGGTAAGGGTACGTTTAGTTTTGTAAGACACCCCCAAACTGTCTTCCAACATGGCTGTGCCATTTGCATTCCTATCAGCAATGGAAGAGTATTCACACTGCTCATCAGCCGTTCTCTTTGTCATTGTTCTGAATTTTGGACATTCGAATAGGTGTGTAGTATATCTCACTGTTGCCTTAATTTGCATTTCCCTAATGACATGTAATGTGGAGCATTTTTTTCCATATATTTATTTGCCATCTGTACATCTTTAGTGTGGTGTCAAAGTCTGTGGCCCATTTTGTAATTAGGTTGTTTGGTCATTGTTGAATTTTAAGAATTGTTATTCTTAACTACTTGAATATAGTACACATAGTCCTTAGAGAATCAGGGCTATGCTCCAAAATCACTAGTATTGGGATTATACGCATGACCAACTTTCATTAAAAGTTTGCATGTCTTCTCTTCTCTGAAAACCCTTCCCCGAAAAGCTCATGTTTATCCTTCAAGACTCCCAGTCCCTTCCCCAGTGAAGTTTTCCTGTCCTTGTTCCCGTCTTGTCAGCATTGTTCCCCTGTCTTCTGTGCTTTCTTGCTAAGTCATTCAAACCTTGTGACAGAACTTAACCCCATGAGTATAAGACTTTCTTTAAGGCAGCTAGACTGTTCTCTTTCTTTGATACCTGGAAAGTGCCAGATATTTTTTTCTGAGATAAACACATTGAAACTCTTCAAGCCAAAAAGAAAAAATATCCTTCTGGGAAGGAATTCCAAGAGAAGAATAGACAATGAATATACTTTTGGGAGCAAGAAGAAGAGTGAAGTGAAGTAAAAGTCGTTCAATTGTGAAAAGAAGTAAAAGTCACTCTCTCTGCCACCCAGTTGACTATACAGTCCATGGAATTCTCCAGGCCAGAATTCTGGAGTGGATAGGCTTTCCCTCCTCCAGGGGACCTTCCCAATCCAGGATCAAACCCGGGTCTCCTGTATTGTAGGTGGATTCTTTACCTGCTGAGCCACAAGAACAAGAATAAATGTATGTGAAAGAGCGTCAGTCACTCAGTCGTGTCTGACTCGTTGTGACACTATGGACTGTAGCTCTTCAGCCTCCTCTGTCCATGGAATTCTCCAGGCAAGAAGACTGGAGTTCTAGGAGAACTAGGAGAACTAGGGTTGTTATTCCGTTCTTCAGGTGATCTTCCCGACCCGGGGATGGAACCCAGGTCTCGCACATTGCAGGTAGATTCTCTATCTGAACCAGGAGGGAAGCCCATAATTTATGTATAACTAAAAACAAATTAAATCTCAAAGGGCAGAAGAATACTGTTGAAGCCATACCTATTTCCTAACCTACAGCCACATACTTTCCACCCATGAAAGAGTAGAATTCTTCAGAATACCTTTCTACACTTCATAAGAACTGAGGATCAACAGTACTCTCTTAACTTCAAGGTCAAGTCTGGTTTAGAGGACTGCCTAGATCACATCAAATACCAACACTGACATCTGCTGGAAAGGCACTCTGTCCACATTTCTGCAGTTGGTTAAAAAGAAAAAAAGAAAAAAAAAAAAAAAAACTGTACAGAAACAAAATGATAAGAAACAACCTAAAAAATACCTTAGAATCCAAACAAGAAACTTGTTTATCAAGAAAATGCGAGCGTGAACAATCTGGGGTATTTCTCTTTTTTTGAGAATATAATCTCGACAAACAAATTTTTGGAGAGAAATGTGACCATAGATTTATGACTCTGGATTATTAATTCTTATATAAACATCATGTAGCATGGCCTCCAAAATGTATTGAGTATTTTTTTTAAAAAAAAGAAAAACAAGACACATATCTCTGCAATTAATTTCTATTTCAGGTTTCATAAATAGCATGGTTCATGATTCCTGGATCATAGAAAATACTAAATCATTTTGTGTCCTCAGTTTTCCTGGATATGGAGGACATAGTTTTGGTGAGTGGTTTGTTGCTGTGGTTTATATTGTTCTATCCAATCTCCTAAGTCTGCTTTCTGCTGTCTCAGTTGTGATACTAATTAGGTATTAGGGGAATAGTCAAACTGAAGAAGAATATACTTTCCTCTGTTTATTTATTTATAAATTAATCAGATGTGAAGTTAATCATTAATCAGACTGAAGCATTTCTTTCTACACTTATTTTTCCCATTTATTAAAACTTCTTGGTAAGAAAAAGATTCTACAACTCAAAAAATTGTTTTATTCTATTTTTCAGGAAAAAAATCCAAAAACTTGTATGTTTAAAGTTGATACCCATTAAAATTAACTCTGGCTTCCCAGCATGAATCTTCCATGTTAAGAGACATTTCTGTTTTCTTCTCAATTTACCTCATAAGTTCCTTTCGGGGGGGAGTAAGGTATTTATTTTGTTCCTTTTTGCTTTCTGGCTTTTTATCTCTTTATTGTGAAATGTGGCTCAGTTGGTAGAGAATCTGCCATCAATGCAGGAGACCTGGGTTCGATTCCTGGGTCAGGAAGATCCCCTGGAGAAGGGAATGGCTACCCACTCTAGTATTCTGGCCTGGAGAAACCCATGGACAGAGGAGTGTGGCAGACTGCAGTCCATGGGGTCGCAAAGAATCAGACACAACTGAGCAACTTTCACTACTACTACTACTACTATGATGAATATACAGAAAAAGAAGAAAACACAAATGTACAACTTAGTGTATTATAAGAAAATGAGTACTTGTGTAACTATCACTCAGCTCAGGAAATAAACCATGGCCCACATCTTTATAAAAACCCTAGCTGTCCCTTCTCAGTCACAGTCTACACTCTTGCTTTCATTTACATTTTAACTCCTAAGTAAACATCTCTAAGCACTACAGTGTTGCTGGGGTTTTAATTTTGTATAAATGGGGTCCCAGTATATGCTTTCTTTTATGTTTGGCTTCATTCAGTCAACACTGTGCATTTTATCTATGTTCTAGCGTGGTAGCTATGATTTATGTCTCTTAACTGCTCAGTATTCTTCCATTTTTGTAATATATCACCAACTCCACATCCAACCCAGTGTTGACAGATATTTGGGTCACTTCTTGTTTAGGACTATTTCTAACGCTAATGCTTCCATCAACATTTCTATGCATGTCTTGTGATGCATTTACAGGCATCACAAGATATAAACCTAAGAGTGAATTTGCTGAGTCATAGGGTATGTGGGTCTTCAACTTCTGTAATACCAAATCTTTTATTGAAGTGGTCCACTGATTCATATTCTACCCAGCAGCTTATGAGTGTTCCATTTACTTCATGTCCTTGCCAACACCTGATATGGTCAGACTTTCTCATTTTTGGCCATTTGGGAGGGTTTGTAGTAGTCTCTCATTCTGCTTTTGCTTGCACTGATTATGCTTTATATGTGTGTGTTTGTGCTGTGCTTATTCACTCAATCATGTCCGATTCTTTGCAACCCCATGGACTGTAACTCATCAGGCTTCTCTATTCATGGGATTCTCTAGGCAAGAATACGGGAGTGGGTTGCCATGCCCTCCTCCAGGGGATCTTGGCTACTCAGGATCACCTTGGCTACTCAGGGTGACTCTGGGTCGCCCACATTGTAGGTGGATTCTTTACCATATGAGACACTGTGAAGCCTTTTATATGTGTGTGTGTGTGTGTGTGTATACATATATATGTGTGTGTTTGTGTGCATGTTTATAAATTACCTACATAAGTCCATTGTTTATTTTCCTAAGGGGTTGTCAGTCTTTTCTCTTAGAAATTTTTGGAAGTGTCTGAACAGTTTAGCAGCCTTGCAGCTGAAGCTAGAGCACAGTGCAGCCCTGCACACTTGTGGTCTCCTGCTCCAGTACCTGGGTGACATCAAGCGTGACATCAAGGTGTTTTTCTGAAGCCCCCGAGATGAATATAGCATGGCCATCCTCATCCTGAGGGCGCCCCCTGAAGCTGGAACCTTCTAACAAGCTGGTACACAACAAGCTCTCAAAACCAGTGAAGGAGAAGGCCGCTCAGCTGAGCACAGAGTCAGCCCTGTACCCAAAAATGCCGGGCAACCTCAGCCTGCTGACCACCAAGCATCCTGGCAGGGGTTCCTGGCCCATCCCATGGAAGAGCCTTTTAGGGGAGACTGCTGCCTGTGGGGGCATGGCTCTCTCTGTGGGCAATGCTGCCAGGAACTGACTGCCCGGGTGGCTGCCACCTGCCACCACCTCCTTGCACAGCGGACCCCACCCTGTGCTCCTAGAGTCTCTCAGGCTCCCTGTGCACTATTCTCTCTGACCTGGCCCTCTCCTCCACTTTGGAGGGAGTAAATTTGAGGATCTCTTGGTCCAGACCAGAGAAGGGACCAAGATCCTATAGGAGGAAAGTGAGGCACTCAGTTCCTGGCAGCAGTGACCACAGAGAGAGCCATGCCCCCAAAGGGACCAGCAGTCTCCACCAAACCCTATTTCACAGGATGGACCAGGCACCCTTGTGGGATATTTGGTGGTCAGCTGGTTGGAGTCACCTGGCATTTCCAGATACAGGGCCTCAGGCCCAGCCCAGAAGGAGGGGGCTCTCATTCCTTCAAGTCACACTCCCACCCCCACCCTCTTGGGTTAGGTCTCTGCAGGAACAGCCTCAGTTTCTCTTTCCCAACAGGCTTGGGGGCAGCCCTTTCCAGCCTTGCCTGCTACCCTCTGTCCAGCACCCCCACCTCCACCCCCTCCCACACATAGTGAAATAAAGCCTCCCACCCACACAAAAATAAAAATTACAATTAAAAGATAAAAGTAGATGAATTACAGTAAGACTCAGGGCTTCTTTAATAGTCCACTTTGGTTTGGTTTCTCCTGTTGTCCTGGCTGGAACTGCCATGCAATCGTGTTACAATCTGTTAACTCCTCCTCCTCCTCCCCTTCCCTCCTTCATTCTCTCTTTCTTTCACAGGTGTCAGGTCCACAGGACAGTCTGTTCTTCTTGACACTTTTTCTGGCCCCCTCCCAATAAGTCTCTTGCATGTTTAACCCAACTTAGTGTTTCCTAGAAGGCCCTAGGAATTCATTACCTTAATTCTAAGCAACATAGTGTCTCATAACCAACAGCTGGTTTTACTGTTTCTGATTTTGTCTTCCCTAATCTTATGCCAGTGGCAACCAGAAGGCCCCATTTGTCCATAACTACACTCTGAAAGTAGAAGCACCACACTGAAGTGTCTACGACCCATTCCAGACCCTCTCTCCAGCTTTCCCATTGATCCTTCTCTGCTCACATTTCCTGTGATAATAACTTCCGGTTTGTTAAAGCCTTACAATTCATGCCTTGTTCTCATCTCCTGTGTGCTTTAGCTAAGGTGGCCTTTTCTGCCTGGGTTGATCTTCTGACCTCTTTGCCTAAATACATCAGCTCCCTTGTTGGCACTTCCTAGAGGAACTTCCCAGAACACCTAAGCTATATATTGTACCTGCTGCTACCAGTTGCCTTATCCACTAAATGCTCCCGCATCTCATGTTACTGCCTTTGTATCTCTCTCACCAACTGAACTGTCCTCCACTGGCTTGTCTCCACATGGTCAGTGCTAGCACATGCTTCAGTTCAGTTCAGGTCAGTCGCTCAGTCGTGTCCGACTCTTTGCGACCCCATGAATCGCAGCACGCCAGGCCTCCCTGTCCATCACCAACTCCCGGAGTTCACTCAGACTCATGTCCATCGAGTCGGTGATGCCATCCAGCCATCTCATTCTCTGTCATCCCCTTCTCCTCCTGCCCCCAATCCCTCCCAGCATCAGAGTCTTTTCCAGTGAGTCAACTCTTCGCATGAGGTGGCCAAAGTACTGGAGTTTCAGCTTCAGCGTCAGTCCTTCCAATGAACACCCAGGACTGATCTCCTTTAGGATGCACTGGTTGGATCTCCTTGCAGTCCAAGGGACTCTTAAGCGTCTTCTCCAACACCACAGTTCAAAAGCATCAATTCTTCGGTGCTCAGCCTTCTTCACGGTCCAACTCTCACATCCATACATGACCACTGGAAAAACCATAGCCTTGACTAGATGGACCTTTGACCATCTTTAGAAACTCCTAAAATGCAAAATAATTGATTTCTTTGTTCAAGTCTTTTGCATTTATTAGAGGGCATTTTGTGTTGCCTTGTTTTGTTTTTGGCTCCATCACACAGCTTATGGAATCTTGGTTCCCTGACCAGGGATTGAACCCATGCCCCCTGCATTGGAAGCATAGAGTCTCAGCCACTGGACCATCAGGGAAGTCCTGAGGACATGTTATTTGTAAATCAAGGACTGACACAGGCAAAGCAGTGACTGTCCAGAGTTTTTTGTCATTAGGATTATGGGAAATGTTCCCACCAAAGAGTGAGACAGAGAAGGAAAATAAAATAAAATCTTAATCAATCCTTTTTCTACTGATAAGAACTTTAGAGGATAATAAAGAAAATGTTAAGACTAATGAGTGAATAGAGGTTTGAATTTTGTGGAGACCTAGTTATGCATTCATATTTGGTATAAGACTAAAATACAACCAAGTCCTATCTTTCTGAGTTTTGGAAAAATGCAAAGAAGTAAGAGTTTTAATAATTTCTCTTGTATCTATTTTAAAATATCATAACCATTTACCCACCTATGTGGTGGGTATGCACTTGATATTGGCAAATCAGAGAATTAAAGAATCAAATCAGAGAAGTAAAAGCCACATTTATGCCAACAAGTCAATCAAGTCAAGTTAAAGGAACAGTATCATCAGATTTTGTGTGGCCAAAATACAGGTGATTATCACACTTTGGATTTACAAATTTAAGGTTTGGGTATTATGCAATTACCCAATAGTAGTAAAAAAAAGTAGTAGTCTTCTTTGTCTTGTGAGCATGATAAAGCTTGTCAAGGGGGGCACTTTTTAGAAAGTGGAAAACTGTAAACTTGGGAAAGTTTGCATTCCATAGACTCATCTTCTGGGCTCTTTCTCCACCATTGCTGCTTAGAGATCAGCCGTCTTGCCCTCTCCTTCCCCACAGCAATCTGTGCAGGCCTTTAGTCTGTCAGTTCAGTTTGAGGTCTTCCCAGGTGGCCCTAGCAGTAAAGAACCTGCCTGCCAATGCTGGAGACATAAGACACATGAGTTCAATCCTTGAGTCAAGAAGATCTCCTGGAAGAGGGCATGGCAACCCACTTCAGTATTCTTGCCTGGAGACTCCCATAGACAGAGAAACACGGCGGGGGTAGAGTCCAAAGGGTCTCAAAGAGTCAGGCCCGACTGAAGGGACTTAACTCTCTATCAGTTTGAATTGCAGCTTTTTGTGGGCACATTATCTTGCCAACTCTTCTTTGGAGTCTTTGAGCATGGAAACTGATTAGGATTAATTGTATTATTCTCAACGGCAAGCACAGCACATAGCACGGATTGTGTGCACACTAAGTTACTTTAGTTGTGTCAGACTCTTTGTGACCCTATGGACCATAGACCTCCAGGCTCCTCTGTCCATGGGATTCTCCAGGCAGGAATACTGGAGTGAGTTGCCATGACCTCTTCCAAGGGATCTTCCTGACCCGGGAATCAAATTTGCATCTCTCATGTCTCCTGCATTGGCAGGCAGATTCTTTACCACTAGCGCCACCTGGAGCACCGTATGAAAATGAAGTCGCTCAGTTGAGTCCGACTTTTTGCGACCCATGGACTGTAGCCTACCAGGCTTCTCCGTCCATGGAATTTTCCAGGCAAGAGTACCGGAGTGGGTTGCCATTTCCTTCTCCAGGGGATTGTCCCAACCCAGGGATCGAACCCAGGGTCTCCCGCATTGTAGGCAGATGCTTTACCCTCTGAGCCACCACAATTTAGCATTTTCTAAATTCCTAACAAAGAAAGAACAGGGAGGAAAAAAGAAAAAGAGAGCGTATGAGAGAGAGGAAAGAAAGAAAGTAACATGAATATAAGTCATTTTCCCCAAAAAGTCTCTTAAAGTATTTAAATCTTGTTAACTATTGAATGAAAGATTTTATCTGTTTTTCAAAGGTTAATAATTTCAAGTGAAAGGGTGGGGAAATTGTAGGGGAATGAAACAGTTTCCCAGACCCTTTTAAGTCACATCAGATGAAAGAATTGTTCACTATACCTTTTCATAAGGAAGGTTCTGCTGGGAACCAAAAGTGCCAAAAATAGTGATCAGAGCTCAGTACCTTGTGAAATAATGAAAAGGGAACAGAGAAGAGGGAACAACTAATTAAAGCAAGATAAATATATTTTAAAATATTCAGGCTGTAGTTGTATATTCTGTACAAATCAATTTCCACTGCAATTCCTATAATTTGTTCACAAGTAAATGGTTTATGTTCCTCCTATGCACCACTGTTGATGTTAATTAACACAGGCTTGTGATGCCTGGGAGAAGAAACAAGTGCATAAGTAAAAACAATTCTGCAGATGATAAAAGAATTTCCATGCAAAGCAATAGATTCTCAGTTTTAGACTTAGAAATACTTTAAAGAATGTACTAAGACTCTAAAGGTATGTTCTCTCTTTCACCAAGATCCCTTATAAGGGGTGAACTGGGAGTTTAGGGTTGGTAGAGACAAACTATTACATTTAGAATGGATAAAAAAGGAAAAAAGGTCCTACTGTATAGTACAGAGAACTATATTCAGTATCTCATTATAAACCATAATGGAAAAGAATATAAAAATATTTGTTTCTATGGGTATAACTGAGTCACTTTGCTGTACAGCAGAGATAGGCACAACATGGTAAATCAAGCATACTTTTTTTAAAAAATCCCTTATAAGAGTATATGCACAAGTTATACCACCCCTACCAGAATATTCCTTCCTACAGACTCTTCTCCATAGATAACAAGCTAAGCAATCACATTTTTGTATTCCAGGAGGGTGGAAAGTTTTAATTAAACACTTCCTAAATTAATCTCTTTAGTGATACATTTCAAGGAGTTTAGAGTGAGTTGTGGTCTGGGAAATACCAGCTCATTTCTTCAGTTTTTCAAACAATGGAAGACGTTAAAGAGCCATCAATCTTTCTAGATACTCAGTGGTTGCATTGTTTTTATAGCTTGAAAAGCAGAGTTCCATAAAAGGTTTCTGATCTGCATTTTCAGTGAGGATAAGAGATACATTTAATTAAAATTCAAGTAAACAAACATTTAACCAGCACTTCCTAAATACAATACCACTGCTAGGCACAGAGTGCCACACACAGATGAGTAAGACCTGCTACTCCTGATAACAGAATACCTTTCTTAGGGCAGATTTCAATGTGTGATATTCTTCCTATAATGGCAGGAAGGGTAAATAGTGAAGCGGAGGTAAAAGCAGTCAGCCCTGACCAAGTAAAGCAAGAAATAATTAATGTGGCTTTCATGGTGTCAGAAAGGAAGACAACAATGCTTGTAAAGGAAATGGCTTTGCCAACAAAAGACCATCTAGTTGAGGCTATGGTTTTTCCACTGGTCATGTGTGGATGTGAGAGTTGGACTGTGAAGAAGGCTGAGCGCCGAAGAATTGATGCTTTTGAACTGTGGTGTTGGAGAAGACTCCTGAGAGTCCCTTGGACTGCAAGGAGATCCAACCTGTCCATCCTAAAGGAAATCAGTCCTGAATATTCATTGGAAGGACTGATGTTGAAGCTGAAATTCCAATACTTTGGCCACCTGATGCGAAGAGCTGACTCATTTGAAGAGACCTTGATGCTGGGAAAGATTGAAGGCAGGAGGAGAAAGGGATGACAGAGAATGAGATGGTTAGATGGCATCACCGACTCAATGGACATGAGTTTGAGTAAACGCTAAGAGTTGGGCTGGGAGGCCTGGCATGCTGCAGTGGATGGGTTCGCAAAGAGTTGGACATAACTGAGCAACTGAACTGAACCAAAAGGAAATGGCAGGCTTCCCTGATGGCTCAGTGGTAAAGAATTCTCCTTCAATACAGGAGACACAGGTTTGATCCCTGGGAAGATTCCCTGGAGTAGGAAATGGCAACCCACTCCCGTATTCTTGCCTGGAAAATTTCATGGACAGAGGAGCTTGGCAGGCTGCAGCCTATAGGGTTACAAAAGAGTTGGCCAGGACTTAGTGACTGAACAACAATTAAAAAGTGGCATTTAATCTAGCTGAAGGGACAAGTCAGTTTTCAGCAGGATGCATGGCTGGAAAGTGAATGCTTCCAGAGCAGTGGATATTGCCTTACTCCATTCAGGTCTCTGCTCCTATGTCACCTCCTTGGAAAGCACTTCATCTCCCTGTTTAATAAACCTACCTTGCTATCAAATCTTCCTAAGGTATGTCCCACACACTTTGTTGTTTTTTCCACTAAACTATAATAAATATATAAGAACCAATTATGATGATTTAGAGTATCCTGAGGGAAGGATTGAAGTCATCTCAGTTCAGTTAAGTTCAGTCACTCAGTCGTGTCCAACTCTTTGTGACCCCATGAATCTCAGCACACCAGGCCTCCCTGTCCATCACCAACTCCCAGAGTTCACTCAGACTCGCGTCCATCGAGTCAGTGATGCCATCCAGCCATCTCATCTTCTGTTGTCCCCTTCTCCTCCTGCCCCCATTCCCTCCCAGCATCAGTCTTTTCCAATGAGTCAGCTCTTTGCATGAGGTGGCCAAAGTACTGGAGTTTCAGCTTCAGCGTCATTCCCTCCAAAGAAATCCCAGGGCTGATCTCCTTCAGAATGGACTGGTTGGATCTCCTTGCAGTCCAAGGGACTCTCAAGAGTCTTCTCCAACACCACAGTTCAAAAGCATCAATTCTTTGGCACTCAGCTTTCTTCACAGTCCAACTCTCACATCCATACATGATCACTGGAAAAACCATGAGATGGCAGGATGGCATCACCAACTCAATGAACATGAGTTTGAGCAAGCTCTGGGAGATGGTGAAGGACAGGAAAGCCTGACATGCTGCAGTCCATGGGGTCACAAAGAGTAGGACACCACTGAGTGACTGAAAAACAACAATTGCAATAGCTTGTAATAGTTATTTCCTAACTATTGAAATAATTATTGTAATATTGAAAGACTGCTCTTATTTTCCGGAGAAAGCAATGGCACCACACTCCAGTACTCTTGCCTGGAAAATCTCATGGATGGAGGAGCCTGGAAGGCTGCAGTCCATGGGGTCGCTGAGGATCAGACACGACTGAGCGACTTCACTTTCACTTTTCACTTAATGCATTGGAAAAGGAAATGGAAACCCACTCCAGTGTTCTTGCCTGGAGAATTCCAGGGATGGGGGAGCCTGGTGGGCTGCCATCTATGGGGTCGCACAGAGTCGGACACGACTGAAGCGACTTAGCAGCAGCAGCTCTTGCTTTCTAATATTATGAAAAAATGCTGCAATAAACACACCTATTCATAAATATTTTTTCAATACTCAAGTTACTTTTTAAGGATAAAATGAGTTGGATAATAATTAGAGTAGTCATAGTATCGATTCAAGAAGATAGGATGGTTTTCATTTAATCTTATTCCATATTATGTTGTGGTTCAGTTAAAGGACTAGAGGCAGATGTGGGAGGCAGGAAATACTAGATCAGCTTGTATTCAGGATCCTATACATCTTGTTTTAGTCATTACACTGTGAGGTTCTTGCCATTCAACCTTGTATCTCAAGCCGAGCATGGTGCCTGGCTAGATTCTGATGTGTTTACAAAGCTGAGTCAGTGTTAATTTAAGCATTTAAAATATACCTGTGATGAAATATGATAAGATTTAGTAGTGCCACTCAAATATAATTAGAAATATTTTGATTAATACAATAAAATATTTTAAATACATTGTTTAACGGAACAAATTTCATGATGATTAAGGCATCCATTCTCTAACTTGATCTTGAACACTGTTTACATAAAGGGGGAATTCAAATAGTTAAGCTTAGTTATGACTAAACGGTCACTTTCAAATTGACATGGATTAGGTACAGTATGTGATCATATCATGATGGATCATGAATTTAAAATGTTCAGAGTGAGTCGAAAAGCACTTGATTCTATTTCTGAAGTGTTCATTATATTTGCAACAATGGGCAGGACCTGTTGTAGCTGCAAAGAACAGGAAGATAAAGTTTCACTACTGAACAGGAAAGATAGAATTAGAGACGACACAAATAGAGTATGTTCCATGGCTGCCTTGAAAGGGATGTGTAACATAAGAACTAGGAGGAAAATGAAAGATTAGGTGAAGTAATTTGAAAAATGGATAATAATAAAATAGCAATCATAGTTTCTTGCTGCATGTCAGGCACTATGCTAAAATTTTATATGTTAACCCAGTAGTTTCCTCCATAACAATTAAATCAGAATGGTGGAAGAAGGAAACATGAATACTTTTTAAAAGATTCCTCCAGATAATTCAATCTGGAACCATTTAACAACCCTGCAAGGAAAATATTCTCCTGCTATTTTTTTTTATGAAGGGGTAATCTGAGTCCCAGAGAGGCAATGTAGTATCAGTTCAGTTCAGTCGCTCAGTCGTGTCCAACTCTTTGTGACCCCATGAATCGCAGCATGCCAGGCCTCCCTGTCCATCACCAACTCCCAGAGTTCACTCAGATTCACATTCATTGAGTCAGTGATGCCATCCAGCCATCTCATCCTCGGTCATCCCCTTCTCCTCCTGCCCCCAATCCCTCCCAGCATCAGAGTCTTTTCCAATGAGTCAGCTCTTCGCATGAGGTGGCCAAAGTACTGGAGTTTCAGCTTTAGCATCATTCCTTCCAAAGAAATCCCAGGGTCGATCTCCTTCAGAATGGAGTGGTTGGATCTCCTTGCAGTCCAAGGGACCCTCAAGAGTCTTCTCCAACACCACAGTTCAAAAGCATCAATTCTTTGGCGCTCAGCCTTCTTCACAGTCCAACTCTCACATCCATACATGACCACAGGAAAAACCATAGCCTTGACTAGACAGACCTTAGTCGGCAAAGTAATGTCTCTGTTTTTGAATATACTATCTAGGTTGGTCATAACTTTTCTTCCAAGAAGTAAGCGTCTTTTAATTTCATGGCTGCAATCACCATTTGCAGTGATTTTGGAGCCCAAAATAATAAAGTCTGACACTGTTTCCACTGTTTCCCCATCTATTTCCCATGAAGTGATGGGACCAGATGCCAAGATCTTCGTTTTCTGAATGTTGAGCTTTAAGCCAACTTTTTCACTCTCCTCTTTCACTTTCATCAAGAGGCTTTTTAGCTCCTCTTCACTTTCTGCCATAAGGGTGGTGTCATCTGCATATCTGAGGTTCTGTTTAGTCCTATAGAAATTGGAGAAGAGAAAAGACACCTGGCTTATGAATAAGGATGTTAGAGGGGATAGGAGAGGCAATATCAGGTAGGAAAAAAAAAATTAGTCTTGTCTCCAAGTAAAGAATGAAAAAAATGCTTTCTAGGAAGGGTCCAGGAGGAAGCCTGATGGAAGGATCAGTGAGAAAGGGTCTAGGATGTTTCTGTGCTAGGTTCGTGGTCCTCAAATTTCAGACTCACAAACACTCAGAATGAGACATGACACTTAGATTTGAATGGTGATTATTTTGTTGGTAAATTGAAGACAGACTGCCTTCTTCCACTGTCTTTTTGAAGGATTGGTATCTTTATACTCATGCTCTAAAAAACAAAAAAGGAGGTTCATGGAAGGTATGCAGGTAGTTTCTAATCCCTGAAGCTAACAGTGAAGGAAAGTAGCTAAGAGCCCATATTTCTTCCTCTCTTCTTCTTCCTTCTGTTTCCTTTTAAGTTAGATCTGGTTTACTGTTTTATGCACCTAACAAATAATGGGCTTTAAAATGTTGCTTGCAAGGTAAAAAAAAGATTCTCTTTAGGTTGTTTATCTCTTGGCTGCTATTTAAATGTTCAAATATATATTTACAGAGATGGTTGTTGCAGCCAATTTTTTACTAGTGAAAAACTGAAACCAGCCTAAATGTTCATTGATACAGAGTTGGTTGAAGAAATCATGGCACAGCCAAGCAGTAGAATAGTATACAATTAAAAGAAAAAGGATCAAACAGATCCATATAGCTCTATGAACTGATACAAATGTTTTCTAAGAAATATTTTATTAGAAATGAGCAACCTATAGATCTGCATAAGTATGATATCATTTGTGGATGAAGAAACATTATATATGCTTGTTGTTTAGGCACTAAGTCATGTTTGACTCTTTGCAATCCTGTGGACTGTAGCACACCAGTCTGCTCTGTCCATTGTATTTCTCAGGCAAGAATAATGGAGTGGGTTTCCATTTCCTTCGCCAGGTGATCTTTCTAACACCTGGGGATCAAACCCATGTTCCCTGCACTGCAGGCGGATTCTTTACAACTGAGCCATATATAAGGGAAACCCTTATGTGTTTATATAGGCATGAATGTTTCCAAGAGCATGTTTTTTTTTCTTTTTTTTTAATAAAAATTTATTTATTTTAATTGGAGGTAGTTTCCATTTCCTTCGCCAGGTGATCTTTCTAACACCTGGGGATCAAACCCATGTTCCCTGCACTGCAGGCGGATTCTTTACAACTGAGCCATATATAAGGGAAACCCTTATGTGTTTATATAGGCATGAATGTTTCCAAGAGCATGTTTTTTTTTCTTTTTTTTTAATAAAAATTTATTTATTTTAATTGGAGGTTAATTACTTTACAATATTGTATTGGTTTTGCCATACATCAACACAAAAAGAGTTAATTGTGGTGGTTTGGGGGATAAGAAGTGGAGAGGTAGGATGTGGCTGCCTTTAAAAGTTAGCCTCATACTTTGCTGCTTAGATGTTTTTTTACCTTAAACATAAATTAAAAGGAAATTTTGCCATTCAAAAGGAAATATTTTAAAACTTAGATAAATTGAGCGGCATAAAATTAAATTACATTTAGCAGGGACGCTAGACCTGAGAAGCCAGGTCAGGTGGAAACTTGAGGTGGAAAAATCACTAAGTCTGAAGAGGAGGAGAGAAGAGAACAAGGGAGAACATGGCTTTACTTCCTCAGTATCAGCCCACTACATGACAGGTAGTCATTGGGGAAAAGGCAGTTTATGGTCCGTGTTTCTCAAAATCAGAATCATCTTGGAGAGCTCATTAAGAATAAAGAATCTGCCTTCTTCCATATCAGTTCAGTTCAGTCTCTCAGTAGTGTCTGACTCTTTGTGAACTCATGAACTGCAGCACACCAGGCCTTCCTGTCCATCACCAACTCCCGGAGTCCACCCAAACTAATGTCCATTGGGTCAGTGATGCCATCCAACAATCTCATCCTCTGTCGTTCCCTTCTTCTCCTACCCTCAATCTTTCCTAAAATCAGGGTCTTTTCAAATGGGTCAGCTCATCGCATCAGGTAGCCAAGGTATTGGAGTATCTGCTTCCACATCAGTCTTTCCAATGAACACCCAGGACTGGTCTCCTTTAGGATGGACTGGTTGGATCTCCTTGCAGTCCAAGGGACACCCATCTATTTCCCATGAAGTGATGGGACCGGATGCCATGATCTTCGTTATCTGAATGTTGAGTTTTAAGCCAACTTTTTCATTCTCCTCTTTCACTTTCATCAAGAGACGTTTTAGTTCCTCTTCACTTTCTGCCATGATCTTCGTTATCTGAATATTGAGTTTTAAGCCAATTTTTTCACTCTCCTCTTTCACTTTCATCAAGAGACACTTTAGTTCCTCTTCACTTTAGTTTCTCTTCACTTTGGAGGATTTTGAGCATTACTTTACTAGCATGTGAGATGAGTGCAATTGTGTGGTAGTTTGAGCATTCTTTTGCATTGCCTTTCTTTGGAATTGGAATGAAAACTGACCTTTTCCAGTCCTGTGGCCACTGCTGTTTTCCAAATTTGCTGGCATATTGAGTGCAGCACTTTCATAGCATCTTCTTTCAGGATTTGAAATAGCTCAACTGGAATTCCATCACCTCCTCCAGCTTTGTTCATAGTGATGGTTTCTACGGCCCACTTGACTTCACATTCCAGGATGTCTGGCTCTAGGTGAGTGATCACACCATCGTGATTATCTTGGTCATGAAGATCTTTTTTGTACAGTTCTTTTGTGTAATCTTGCCACCTCTTCTTAATATCTTCTGCTTCTATTACACGCTAGTAAAGTAATGCTCAAAATTCTCCAAGCCAGGTTTCAGCAATACATGAACTGTGAACTTTCAGATGTCCAAGTTGGTTTTAGAAAAGGCAGAGGAACCTAAGATCAAATTGCCAACATCCACTGGATTATCAAAAAAGCAAGAGAGTTCCAGAAAAATATCTATTTCTGCTTTTTTGACTATGCCAAAGCCTTTGACTGTGTGGATCACAACCAACTGTGGAAAATTCTGAAAGAGATGGGAATACCAGACCAATGCAGCACTTTCACAGCATCATCTTTCAGGATTTGAAACAGCTCAACTGGAATTCCATCACCTCCACTAGCTTTGTTCGTAGTGATGCTTTCTAAGGCCCACTTGACTTCACATTCCAAGATGTCTGGCTCTGGATTAGTGATCACATCATCATGATTATCTGGGTCATGAAGATCTTTTTTTGTACAGTTCTTCCGTGTATTCTTGCCACCTCTTCTTAATATCTTCTGCTTCTGTGAGGTCCATACCATTTCTGTCCTTTATTGAGCCCATCTTTGCATGAAATATTCCCTTGTATCTCTAATTTTCTTGAAGAGATCTCTAGTCTTTTCCATTCTGTTGTTTTCCTCTATTTCTTTGCATTGATTGCTGAAGAAGGCTTTCTTATCTCTTCTTGCTATTCTTTGGAACTCTGCATTCAGATGCTTATATCTTTCCTTTTCTCCTTTGCTTTTCGCCTCTCTTCTTTTCATAGCTATTTGTAAAGGCAATGTAGCTTGGCCAAGGTCAAAGAGCCTGAAAGTTGACATGAATCCAGATGGTCTGATTACAGAGCCCTTGATTTTAATCACTTGCAGTGCCTTGTCAGCACTTCAGGGCCATTTCTGATGAGTAGCTTTGATTTTTATGAATTTAAGGAAGTTTCCAATGCATCTCTTAAAAATAACCATTTCAGGGACCTCCCTGATGGTGGTCCAGTGACTAAGACTCTGTGCTCCCAAGGCAGAGGCTTCAGGTTTGATCCCTGGTCTGGAAATTAGATCCCTCATGCTGCAACTAAGACCCAGTATAGCCAAATAAATGAACGACTGAGCACCTTAAAAAATAATAATAAGATGAAAATTATCTTTTTAGGAGGCTATAATCTATTTCTGTGGCTTAACCAGCATTAGTGATGATGGTGTTCCTGAGCAGCACCCAGGTCTTCCATGCACAACTTGTCAGAACTGCCCTTCTCTCTTCTGTCTGCCTCGTTCCTTAACCCTCTTAATATTACTATTTCTATTCACCTTCAGAGTTCACCTAAGCCCATGTCAGGAAATTGGTTGCATTTGTGAAAGGAAGAGGCCCAGTGGCAAAGTAAAGCAGGGCAAGCACTGAGGTTTTTTACGGAAGCCCCATTCACCCCACCTAGATTTTGATTGTTAGTTTTCCAGTTGTCCATTACAAAGGCTTCTTTTGTTCAGTCTCTGCTGCAGACTTCTAGCTCCTCCGATTTCTTTCTACCTTCAGCCTAAACCTAAAGTCACATTATCTTATGGGTCTAGTTTTCTGCTTAGCTTGGCCATTCTCACCATATGACTTTAGTCAAGAGGTTTATACTCTCCTCTAGGCTACTGTACTCTGTGCTCTTCTAAAAGGAATTTGGAGATATGCTTGGCTAAATTTCTGGTTCTTTGGCACAGCATTACTCTACATTTAAGTTCATGCATGCACTTCTGATGACTGCTGCCCTATTTCTAGACCTTCAAAGCCACATGACCACTGGCTTCAACCCCTTATGAACATGGTGTCTCCTGTGAATGGATCCTGTCTGTATGGGCCGTCTCAGTCACAGTTTTTCTGGTCCAGCAATTGCCTTTCACCTATAATTTGGCATGGGGGTGGGGGGGATGGGGGGAGATATTTCTGTATAGCAACTGTGTATCTAGTGCCAGAAAAGATTTAATGAGCTGGGCACTTTGGCCTGAGGACTCACACAAATGTGAAACCTTCCTATGGAGAATGTGACTGCTTTTTCATTTATTTTTAATTGGAAGAGAATTGTTTACAATGTTATGTTTGTTTCTGCCATACAACACTGTAGATCAGTTATAAGCGCATATATATCTATATATATATCCTCTCCCTCTTGAACCTCCCTCCCACCCTTACCATCTCACCCCTCTAGGTCATCACAGAGCACGGAGTTCGGCTCCATGTTATACAGCAGCTTCCCAGTAGCTATGTTTTACACATGGTAATGTATATATGTCAGTGCTCCTCTTCCAGTTCATCCCACCCTCTCCTTCCTTGCTGTGTCCACAAGTGTGTTCTCCAAGTCTGCATGTCTATTCCTGCCCTGCAACTGATGCTTTTTTATTTCCTAGGTGATGTATTTATGACCATGACACAAGCAGTGATTGCAGTGGTTAAAATTTCCCTCCAGTGAACCATGCCCATTGCAAGTGGAATCACACAGGCCCACCTAAAGCCAGTTTAACCCAACCATCAGTTCAGTTCAGTTCAGTCGCTCAGTTGTGTCCGATTCTTTGCGACTCCATGAATCGCAGCACGCCAGGCCTCCCTGTCAATCACCAACTCCCGGAGTTCACTCAAACTCACGTCCATCGAGTCAGTGATGCCACCCAGCCATCTCATCCTCTGTCATCCCCTTCTCCTCCTGCCCCCAATCCCTCCCAGCAAGTCTTTTCCAAGGAGTCAACTTTTCACATGAGGTGGCCAAAGTACTGGTGTTTCAGCTTTAGCATCATTCCTTCCAAAGAACACCCAGGGCTGATCTCCCTTAGGATGAACTGGTTGGATCTCCTTGCAGTCCAAGGGACTCTCAAGAGTCTTTTCCAAAACCACAGTTCAAAAGCATCAATTCTTCAGCACTCAGCCTTCTTAACCATCCAACTCTCACATCCGTACATGACCACTGGAAAAACCATAGCCTTGAATAGACGGACCTTTGTTGGCAAAGTAATGTCTCTGCATTTCAATATGCTATCTAGGTTGGTCATAACTTTTCTTCCAAGGAGTAAGCGTCTTTTAATTTAACCGTCAGGCTCTGCTAATTTCCAAGAGCAGAGATTCAACAGCCGGGCTCCACCAAGAGGCCAACGTGACTAAGAGTGGCAGTTACAATTTACATAGTAGCAGCCTAGTGGCTCCCCAGCACTGTGAATGAAGTTTCAGGTTTATTCTTTATCTGTTAAAAAAAGAAATCCTCTGTTTTGTCATCACGAAACCCAACTATAGAGAAAAAACTGATTGCTTTTTTCTTCCGTAAATTGTTTCTGAAAGACATAAACAGGTCACTAATAGTAGCAGATTTTATCTGTGTTCTAATCTGCCACTGCTGTTTTCCCTAAAACAGTACACTCAAGGGCAGGCTATATGTTTTCTCTAACATTTAATTAGCAAAAGAAAAATATCACATGAATTAAAAACAAAAACAAAAACAAAAAACAGCTCGCACAACAATAAAAGAGAACCAAGGGGCTGCTTTCTCAGAAGACACAGAGTAGCTCTCGCTGCCTTGGTTACCTCGGCACCCCCCAGTGGAGGTGATGTGGAGGTGGAGGGTAGGATAGAAGAGCTGAGGATGACAGGTGTCCAGATTAAGTGCAGGCAACTCTGAGGGTGTTTGGCTGCAGGGCTTCGAAGGCGAGTTCACCGCGTCCTGGCCCAGGTCAGCTCCAGCACACACCTGTATTTTGCTATGGTAGGATTCAGAGTACCTGAGGCCCTTTAAGAACCGAGTCCAGCTCTTAAGAAGTTCAGTGAGGGAAGCTGTGGCCCTGCGTGGCCTCACAGCCACAATCTGAGAGTAGCTTCAGATTTACTACCCACCCCAAGTGCTGCATACCATGGACCAGCCATGGGAGGACCATGTGCTGGAGGCTGAGCCATGGCCAGTCATGGCCCAAGGCCACTTTAGAGTCACTTCAACAAGGCCCAGTGTTGTTTTGAAAGGTCAAGAGAAGTCAAAACAAATCCTTTAACATTTAAATCTCTACATTTTGTTATTTTTTGTATCTCTTCATGATGTTATGCAACAGATTTTGAATACTTTAAATGGATATGTTCTGTCAAGTTTCCAAATCTTGAATAATAACATTTTTCTCCAGAATATATAGTAGACTATTTCAAATAGTAAGGTGACGGCCTCAGACTCATCAGTCAGTGAATGGAGTTAAAAAAAAAAAAGCAAAATCTCATTGCTGACTGTCCCACAGGTTCACAGACATGTCAAGTGGCTATTTGCTGTATGGAGGTGTGCCTCAGTAAAATTTAGATCGGCACTGAACTTCAGGATCATTGCAAAGTGTAAACTCCATGAATGTCTAGGGTCTGTAATCAAATAAGAAACTAGCCATCTAAGACAGGATCCCATCCTGTGAGCTGAGGACCCCTCGTGGTTGCTGCAGTAATAATTCCTTCTGAACAGTAAGCACTGCCTGGAGAATGAGTAGCTCAAATTACCATTTTTCAGATGCATGTATATGCTGTTGTGTTTAGTAAAAATAGTACAATGGCTTTTTGATACTGTATTTTTTTCAATTAAAAGATACCCCAAAGCACTCTAATTGGAGAGGAGCTAAATGTTTTGATGTTACTCAAAAAGGTTGTGAACCCCTGCTTTAGACAGTCACCCCAGGGCAGCTACTGTCTTGAGTAGCTTGAATTAGTTGAGTCCACTGAAAAGAACAGAAATGCTATGCAAAACTCAACCCATAACAGAACTGTATTAATTATTTTCTTCTGCAGTAAGTTTTAGAAAACATTGACTACAAAGGAGAATTTGTCATCCCTGACCAAATACCAAGTACCACAGTCACACAAAGTAGCACTCAATGAATGAGCAAATTTCTTCACACTGGAACTTTGGCTTTCACTATCTGTGAAAATTGAAAAATGCAAAGCCATATGGGAGACCAGGTCTGACTTCAACTGAATTTTTAATTCACCATTTAAAAAGCTCTCTCTCTCACACACACACACACACACACACATTCAAGAGTGAGTCATCTCACGGCCTGTGTGTCAGCTGTGTGTGTGCATAAATGTTTATCCCTCTGAATCAAGTCATCATTATTCCATCATTGAAATATTCTCTCAGATTGCTTGATTTCCAGTGCCAGTCTCCCAGGGTAGTTAGGCAAATAAAATTCCATTTACAGAAAGACTGTGATTCAGAATTGATAAAGAGAATTTCTTTTTTTCCCCTTTTCTCCCCTCCTGAACCTAAAATACAGCAAACAGCACTTGAAGTGTCAGAGGAAAGGAGAAGATTTTTCAAAAGCACTGGGCAGTGGGTGGCAACACGATTCAGATTTTCCCCTTGGGCATGAGAGGCTAGTGGGGAGGAGAGTCAAAGCCCCATTTATCGTCAGTTAACACCTGATGATGAATTTCCATATCATTGTTTGTCAAGACAGACATGCATGAATGCATGAAACGCGCAAAAATAATAACACTTCAATCTCAGGTACACAAACATACTTAAGAAAGAGAAGTTTTATTAGGGCAATTTCACTTTATTTTTCCATACAGCAAAGTCAACTACTGCAGTAATAATAAAATAAGCATAAAACAAATTGCAGCCCAAGACAAAATACATAATTTTAAGCAACTACAAGCAGAAAGTAAGTTGTGATTACATAATAGTAAAACCAAGCACACATGTCCTTTCAGCAGATAAAAGTGTAGGGTTGCTGATAAGTGCAACATTATAACCAGCTGGAGTGAAGGCTGGATACACTAATTCAGTAAACAAGTGCCCATTATCACATTTGCTTTTTTGAGTGCTTCTGAGTTGAAAATTAAAACCGTGAAAATTGAACTGTGTTTTATCTTTTTCACCTGCTGAAAGAACAGGCTCCTACAGCAATTAAAAAACAATCACATAACAACTATAGCTACGGTGTGCTGTTTGGTTTGCCTGTTTATGGTTGAAATTTTGTGAAAGTCAATACTTGTTTTGAAGATTTTTTCTTTTTTTTTTTTTTTTTTGAACAGTAAACCACTGAAATTGGCAGAAACTGATTTGAATAGTATATGTCCTTAGTATAGTTCTTTCTCTCTCTTTTTTTTTTTTTGTTGTTTTGTTGAAGTTTTAAACATGCAGTAGTTTTTGAAAAATGTAAGGAATATCTGATCCATGATTTCACCTTAATGGTTGAAGGACCTGCTATTTTTGGTAATGATCTTCAGGCAGATTTGGCCCAATGGAGTTTTTGTCAGTCATGAGATCTTGGAAGGATGGCATATCTTTCCAGCTGAAAAAATCCTGGCAAACTACAAGCTGTCCACAAAAAAGCAAAGCAACATGTTTGAAGGGGTATGGAGTGCTAACTCTGTGCCACTTTTGCAAGCAATTTTGCTCAGTCTGTCATTTTATTAGCCTTAACAAAACTCCTTGTAATTATAGACGTTTTTATTCAAAATAAGATCTTACTATTATACAGGTTTCTCTCTTTTGACTATATACAGAAGTGCAAAAAGTCAACCTTCTCTCTAGACGTTCCAACATGCTAAATTGCAGCATAATCAACCCTCAAGAGTTTGCACACACGCTATAATTCTCATTACGTAAACTTTGAGTATTTGGATTATCAACAAAAAGTCCCTTGTTCTATTTATTGATTATGCAGCTTATTTATAACAAGGCCTGATATTCAGGGATTTCAAAAATATTAAACAATACTTTAACATTTGAAATGGATACAGTAGAAAATAAATTTTATTCTAATATCTAGGATCTAGATCTTCTTATAATAACTAATTACAAACAAAATAAATCATCAAAATATTACTCAATTGTCTGCCAGGATTGTTGCGATAGCAACAACTTAACTTCTTACTTAGCAATGATTATATATTTATAAGATATCCATATAAAAGATCTTTGTTCTTTAATGAAAACTAGACAAGAACTAACAATGACTGACATTCTTACACTTTTAATATTAAATCAGTAAAATATAAATCATTTAGTTAACAATACGAATATTCATATGACACTACATGTAATTCAAAACTGAGTATGTTATGAAGGAAAAAACTACTTTTTTTTTTGTATTTTGAAAAGTTCATCGGTAAAATCTACTAAAACAAGAGTCTATAAACTGAAATGGTATTCAATTGTTAATAGAAAATGAAATCTAATAAATGTAGGAAATGAAAAACTACACTTTAACAAGAAAAATAAGTAATATTCTATAATGTAACTAACTACAATAACATGTGGAGTCACCATTACTCTCTTAACACGATTGAAATTACATTGGTATGGGTTCCAACCCGTAATGTAATAATCTAAGGCTTTAATAGATGTACAGTACAATCAGTAAAATCAACACATCAGTCTTATATTAGAAAGCATCTCTCTCAAGCATAAAAACTTGCAGTAAACTTGGAAGTATGGAAAGTTCTAGAACTGAACTTTCACTTCTCCCATTCCATACTAGAACTACCAGTGACCTGGCCCCTACTTCAGCAATTTTTAGAACTGCTGAACAGAGCAAAAATATCCTTTACTAGCTGCAACATCCAAACCACAAAAAAGGAATTCCTTTGGATGAATCCATTCTTAAAAACTGAATGCACATCTATTTTTTTTTTTAATTTGTAAAAGGCTTTCTAAGGCTATAAGCAGTAAATCGGAACAAAACAAAACAAAACAAATCACATATAAAATTCACCCATGTACTTAACCCACCCAATGACTAGGTTAATTAAACATTTCCCATTTTCATATTTTGGTTTATCATGCATCTGATGACAGTGCTGCTTTCTTCTTTGTTTAGAGTCACTATTTTAAATGTGACTGTGATGAAGCATTTAAGCAAATGTGAAACCATTTTTGCAAAGCATTTAGAGTCTTCTGACTTTTGACAGAGCTATAAATAGAAGCAAAATAATTTCCTCAAACTTTTTTTTGTTATCGTGTCTCAGAAATGGCATATCCCTTTTGAATAACATGTTATACAGTATAGTAGGCATAAATATTACACTACAATGCATTAAAATAATTTTTATATATATCTATTATATATAATCTCCAGTATGTGTGAGTTTATCTGTATTGACAGAGTCTGTGTTGTGCTGTCTATTTTGTTACTGTAAAGTTAAATCGGCCATTTCTGAGACAGCTTTGGTTTCCAAAAGAAAAAAAAAAAAGAATGGTGCCCTTTGACTGATTAGTACTAGCAAATAAGCAACAAAATGTGGCTCTGAAAACAATAACACTGAAGAAATAATACTCTAATTTGATGTACAGTCTATGGCACTTCATGAGAATCCTTAACAACATGGTACTTAAAGCCATGATGTGCTTTAAAAGATACACAGTTGTGGTTTTGCTTGGCACATTCATCTCTGTCAGATCCCTCCCTCACCACATCTTAAAATCTATTACATTAAAAATATTACTCAAACAAAAATGACTGTGCATGCACGCTCTCATCTATAATGGCAATTTTAAATACAAGGTGCACCTTTGTTATTTGTAAACCTTGAAAGAAATAAACTTATTTTTAAAAAATTATATCTTGGTCTACAGACGTACCAATACATAATAGAATCATGGTTACACCATAGTCTGTCTTTTCAAGATGGCATGAATATATAGGAAACTAATTAGGTCTGCATATTTGAATGCATCACTCTGTGCTAGAAAAGAAAGACAATGTTGTTCTTTTAGACAGGAGTATCACCTCAGCACAAATATCAATTAAATGTACAAAGTGTATAGGCAACAGTGTGCAGTGGGTTTCCTTGTTGTCTTTTCTTCTGGTTAACATGCAGTATGTGGATGTCTTGTGGCTGAGGGGTTTTTGTGTGTGGTTGCTTGACGGTATATACAATATGGCTAATGACCTCGTCCTTTACTCTAACCAAGCACACTGTCCTTTCCTCTTTAGTACGATCTACAAGGGAAAAAGAGATAACCTTCTGTTAAAACAGACAATATCTAACAGCTGTTTCCCATATACATTCAACATGAAAACTGTATTTCTTGGTTTAAACAATGAACACAGGAATGGCAGCACCTTCATGTAAAAACAAAAAACACATCGCAGGTACAAAGGACCAAAATGTGTTTATTGTCTCTTTGAGAATAAAATGATACTCATAGCTTCATAAAAATTGTAGTCTCTGAACAAATATCAGCCAATACACAGCTTAAAATATAAAATACATTTGCAGAATCAAGGGGCATAATATGGCAGAGCTCTTTTTAGCACTATCGTTGTGGGACAGAATTTACAACTCACTTTGCTGCTGCTGCTGCTGCTAAGTCGCCCCAGTCGTGCCCGACTCTGTGCGACCCCACAGACAGGAGCCCAACAGGCTCCCCCGTCCCTGGGATTCTCCAGGCAAGAACACTGGAGTGGGTTGCCATTTCCTTCTCCATTGTGTGAAAGCGAAAAGTGAAAGTGAAGTCGCTCAGTCGCATCCAACTTCCAGCGACCCCATGGACTGCAGCCCACCAGGCTCCTCCATCCATGGGATTTTCTAGGCAAGAGTACTGGAGTGGCTTGCTATTGCCTTCTCCGACAACTCACTTTACTTCTTTCTAAAGTTTAACAGATTTCAGAAGTAATGATTTGGCCCACAAAATTAAAATCCATGAAACAGTCCTATTAAACACAATTTGTTCTATGTGGATGCTGGATTAGCACAGTATGTGTTTGCAAAAAAAAAAAAACAAGCAATGATACTCTAAGTGACTGCTTTGGATAATTTGTAGTTTGGATTTTTTCTCCTAAAGGCAAGAAAAAGAAAAATCATTCCTTATGCTCTTGACAAATTCAGGTTGAACTGATATTACAATGTACTTGTGACTTAATAATTCCAGCTGTTACATGAAATTTGTTCCCACAGAATCTTTACATACTCAACTATGCTTTCATACAACTTTAGAATTAAAAAAAAATCACCATTTTGCTCCACTCAAAAACCATTCTAAATATTGCAGCTTCTCATGAAAATGTATAAGTATTTGTTAAATAAACAGAACCTTAAAGAGCTTAAGTTTCAATACTGGCAAAGCTACCGTTTTGCTAACTGATGAACTCCATAGCCATTTTGTATTTTTTCTGAACCTGGATTATTGCTAAGAAACAGAACTTGTTTACATATATACATACCTAACTGACCATAAAAGCTTAAAATGTGTTTTTTTTTAACATGTCAGAAGAAGAACTCTACTCCCAAACCTATGTACTACAAAGTGATGTACTATTATATTGTACAGAATAATAAACCTTATTATCAGAACTGCACTGAGAGAGCTTATGAAATAAAAATCAGTTTCAGTAATTTAATTCATTATTGCAGCATGCTTTGGTAGTGCATCTCGGATTGAGTTTGCTGCTGCTGCTGCTGCTGCTAAGTCGCTTCAGTCATGTCCGACTGTGCGACCCCACAGACGGCAGCCCATTGGGCTCCGCCATCCCTGGGATTCTCCAGGCAAGAACACTGGAGTGGGTTGCCATTTCCTTCTCCAATGCATGAAAGTGAAAAGTGAAAGGGAAGTCGCTCAGTCGTGTCTGACTCAGTGACCCCATGGACTGCAGCCCACCAGGCTCCTCCGTCCATGGGAGTTTCCAGGCAAGAGTACTGGAGTGGGATGCCATTGCCTTCTCCGCGGATTGAGTTTATCATTCCTTTATTTCAAGTTGTGTCTGTCTTCTTTTGTATGAGTTCATCCTTTGACAAGCTCTTCCTATGGATTATTATTACAAGGGCCTCTGAACTGGTTCCCTAACACCATCTCCTGATTCAACATCCTGTCCCTTCTTCTATAAGGCTCTGATATCTCCTTTCTCTCTGCATCAACCTTCACTGTCCAAATTCACTTAATTTCTGACTCAGTTAGGAAGAGCTGCTCCTTCATCTTTGTTCCTAGAGCAATTTGTTCAAAGCTCTCTTATTTTAATGAAGAGTGCTAAAATTTCCATCATCATCTCATTGACTGTCGATCTTTATTTCATTGGCCTGGTAACTAACACACAGTAGCTAACACAAAAAATCATTTATAAATGTGTTAATGCACAGATAAATGAATGAAAGAAAGCAACAAAGAAAGAATGATCACTCATCTTATTTACCAGATTCAGTTTTAAGCATTGTAGCTCTTCTTAAATATAAAAAGAAATACCTAATATAATTCTGAGCAGGTAGATAACTTGAATGAATGTGCAAGAATAAAACATGCACTAAAAGGATGAAACATGGTCATCTTTGTAAGTCAATGTGTTTGAAAAGAAACCACGAGACTTTCAAACTATTTGAGCAAATATCCAGGTAGATGTGTGCGTGTGTGTGTATGTGTGTGCATATATGAATGCATGAATATATTTAAATCAGGCTCTATATATCCTAATGACCCCGATGTGGTGAAGCATGGGGTAAACTGGGTACATGTTCTCATTTAGGATTTAGCAAGAAATTTTTGAAGAAAATAAATGTTGACCTATACCAGGGATCAGCAAATTATTGCCTGTAAGCTAAATACTGCCTACTGTCTATTTTTGTGTGTGTCCAACTTTTTGTGACCTTATGATCCATAGCCCACCATGTTCCTTGGTCCATGGGATTTTCCAGGCGAATACTGGAGTGGGTTGCCATGCCCTCCTCCAGGGGATCTTCCCAGCCCAGAGATCTAACCTGTGTCTGTCTCCTGCATTGGCAGGTGGGTTCTTTGCCACTAGTCGACCACCAATAAAGTTTAATTGGGACACAACACACCCTTTCATTTACACACTGTCTCTGGCTGCATTCATGTTACATCGGCAGAGTAGCCCTATGGCCCACACAACCAAAAGTATTTACTATCTCATCTTTGAAGAAAAAGCTTGCCAGTCCCGATCTACACCTTCTATTTAGTTTTAAGCTGTATTTTTCCTTCACGATTGTGCTTATTTCTAGTACAAAAATTTTAAAAATGTATATATCCTCATTTATGCATTTAAATACTATGCATATTTAAATAACATTAGCATATTTCTTATAAATTCATACATTAAAATTCCTCATAACTCATCTAAGATAAAACTGTGAGTTCTATATAAATACATTTTTTGAAATTCTGCAAAAATTTTTAAGTGCATTAACCAATTGTTATCTTAAAAAGAAAACCACCATGAATATACACTCAATATTACATAATGAACTTACTGTTTAGTGATGAAAATTCTACATCTGGGTAACATACTTGTGGCTAGTCAGATGTTCGGCAGATATTATGGGTATCTAGCAAATAAAAGATTATTTAATGAATGATCCATGCAAGCAAGCAAACAACCAAGAGATGAAAACATCTTAATATTAAATTTTTTAAGAAAGTGAAATTCAGCTGTGAGGTGACAGTCCTTATCTGATCAACGTAACAGTAAGTTAATGTAAACTTAATGCCAAAGTAGCAACTCATTGTTTAAAATCTTTGTGTTAAATACCATTCTATAAATGTTATCAGTTTTTAGGAAGTAAAAGAAGTAAAACTATCAAAAATTCATGCAGAGCAGTAATTGAAAGAAGCCCTTTTTGTTGGCCTACACACACGCACCTGTAGTTTCAGTTATTCAGTATTCTAGAAAGCAAAGTAGGCAATGTCTTGCTTATTTTTGTGCAACCAATTTCTACATTTTCATTCAACTTATGGTATCTAACATTTTTTTCCAAGTTAAAAATACCAGGTAATAATTATAAAGGAGTATTTCAAAAGAACCGGAGAAAAGCATGTAAGTCTACTTCAGAACATATTCCTGAATCCTGATTGCACATTTTATTGCATTTTAAACGAGCAAGAAAATTACAAAACTTGACAGAAAACACAGTAAGGAACCAATATAGAGGTGACTTGTTTCAATCATCCCAACAGCCAACATTTTCCAATTTGTAGCCCAATTCTCCTCTACCCAGAATGATGACTGCTATACTGGGAGAGGCAACACAGCACAGGTTCAACCCCCAGTGACCCATTTCTGGGTATGTAAACGTGAGCAAAGCACTTCATTACTCTATACTTAGGTTTTTTCATCTCTAAACTGGCACTAATCTCGTTTCAGCAAGGTTGATGGGAGAAGACTGAAATCGCATACATGAAGGCATTTTGTTGCTGTTTCCATCTAGATGTCCTAGACTAACTACCTCAACGTATTACAATCCACAGTCTGGAGTGTAAATTAGTATGTCTCTATTTTATTTCCATTTCTCAGCTGACATCTTTACACAATTTTACAGCACTGGCAAATGGCACGAAAATGTGCTCCAAGCATAATGAAGCTTCTCATACCATTTTTCCTGCTGCTGCAGGACAGGATGTTGCACCCAACAGTGTAGAAGCATCAAGGATGGGGCTGTCGAAACATACCAAGGACCTTCAACACCAATCGATGCAGATGAAGGGCCAGCTATAAACTTCTGCATGCACGCAGGCTGCATTTTGTGGCATCAGCTATTTCCAGCATCGCTAATGTACTGTAGGCATATACATATGTATGTATATGTAGATATAATATATGTGTGTATATATATATCCATTCCCTTTTCTTTCTTCTGGTTGTCAAACAGTATGAAGACCCAAGATTATGCATGAAATGGTCACAGCACAATGCAAAAAGTAAAGTGTCCCCTACAACCAAGGTGGCCAAGGGCATGTTGAAATTTGCTTTGCTGTAGTTCTGCTTACACCAGCAATTCTATAGTCATACATGGTACACACAAGAGAGTTCAGCATCACTGATCTGCACCATAAATAGATTGCATTGAATCCATTAAGAAATTTCTGCCATAGATTACTAACATGCCACATATGCACAACCTAGCATTCTTGTAAATGAGTCTGATGTGTTAGCAAAAATCCAAGGCTATTTTGACAAACTTCAGAAAAACTAATGATTCTTTGCCAAGAATCATTGGCAATCATGTTTAAAGCTTGTCTGAAACTTTAAATACATCCATTTTGGCATGCTGCTTTTGAAAGTTTTAGTGACTATACTTATAGTTTATAGTTCTTCTTCAATGGTACATGGCATACTGCAGAAACAAGGCTGGCTCCTCCTTATAGTGATAACTGCAAATTCAAATGGCATTTAATTGGTCTTCTTTTCCCAAAGGGGCAACACGTTGATATCCATCTGATACTGCTTGCTTGTTTTGTTTTGTTTTTGAGATTCATTTGGTTACATTTAACTTGGTCTGTGAATTATGTGAAATTTGATTGGACTCTAGATTAATTTCATATGCTGATAACCCTACTGAACTTGCTTTCATAACAAATCTATCTATACTTTCAAGCCAAAAACTACTTTACATAAATTTGATTTTGATTCAACCAGTATTTTCTAGACTATAATTTCAAATAGGAGCTAAAAATGCTGGCTGAATCCATGCAGATTTTAAATTCTAAATATTTTAATAATTATTTTCTTTTGAATAATTAGATTATGAAATTTAAATTTCTGAAACATATTCCTTTTATTTAAAAAACAACCTGTGTATTTGTCACTCCATAGACTTGTATGGAGCACAGAATGACTCTAATTGCTATACTTGGTGCCTTCGTTCCTTCATAATCCTCTAACATTTATGCTGAGTAGTTACAGAAATAAGAGAACTTACGAATTTTATTTTTTCACTTAAATCATTGAGAATCAAAACTTGAACACTTACTTATTTTAATTTATTTTGAGTATGCAATCTGCTTATCAAATAAAACTAATGAATTTATAACAAACTTTATTTACAAGAGTGGTTGTTTGTGGCATATATAGCACATTTAAATATTTTGGTTTTTATTAAGAATTTAGGCAAGAAACTATATATATATCCAATGCTTATAACAAAACCCTTAAAATCACCTATATTTTTAAAATTAGTTTTTATTATATAAATTTCAGGTGTACAGTACTATAGTTCAACATCTGTATACACTACCTGATATAATTTCGATTGGTCAAAATACCTGCATGATTTTGATTTGAGACCAACTGAGAATTGCTTGTGTAAATATCATTTTAGTAGCTTTAGAAATGGAGCTGCGACAACTTTGGAGCACTTATAAATGGCATAAAAGCATTCTGCTGCTCATCATAGAAAGAATGTGTAGGCCAACAAGAGGTATCTTTGAAACCCCATGCTATTAAAGCACCCTCTACAGCCCTCACGGACACACGATTTCCCACTGACCTCAATGGGAAATCCACGTGCGTAAGGGCTGTTGGATTGAGCCCTATTAGAGTTGGTTTTTAAGAAACAAAGCTGTAAATTAGCAAACCTGGTTGGCTGTGGCTGTTGCAGCGAAGGGAACACTTGTGGCAGATGTTGTTGCTGCGGACACAGTGGCTGGCGTAGCACCGTGCACCATGGGAACTTTCGGAGGGAAAATCATATAAGCAAACATACAGAAGAGTGTAGCAATATGGAAACCATGGCAACATGGAGGAGATAATTGGGCATGGTATTTATCACAGCAGTAAGCCATGTGACGGGACATCATCACCAGCGAGTGACATGCAATCACAGCGCAAAGCAGGACAACATTCCAAGGAGAGAGGGGGAAGGGGGATGAAAGAGAAAAAAAAAGGGGAAAAAAAGCTTGTTACCATCAAATCAAGAAAATTGACACAAACAGGCTTAATTTGCTAAGTCAACACCAAGAATTTTATATAGTGTTCATAGTTAGACATTCAAAATCTAAGTCAAAATACAGATATTTACTTCATATATACAATTATCTGTTTTTGAATAAAAGTATGTTTTCTTATTTACTATTATAAAAATACACAATATATTACTTTTATGAGATAGTTTTTTTTTTTTTTTTACACACCAGAACTCATAGTCCAATCAAAATCCACCAAAGGTGACTAAAGGAAACTTGTGTGTAAAGAAAACATTTATGTGAGTCCATGTCAATTAAATAGAAAATGGCATTTAATTGACAGGTGTTAGTAAAAAGGAAATGGACTTGCCCAATAGATACAAGTTAAACTCAGCAGTGGATTTTGAGGGGCTGTGAGGTGCACCATAGGTTTAAGATAATCAAGAAACAAAGCTGGCACCTACCAACACTTGTAGCGGGTGTCATGCACAATATTGAGCCTGCCCATCATGCATTGCAACAGGAAGGTGGATTTGAAAAGGGAAAAGAATTAAAACATCCCATCACACGTGTAATTAGGAAATTCATTTGAACAAAGAAGAAAAATTGTTATTATGGGAACAGTGGCATGTAACTGTCAGCACAATCAAATCATACAATAGCATAGTGATCAATTAGAACTAGTCTCAAGTGAAGAATAAAAGCCAGTTTAACTGTGTGCTGGTACACTTTGTTTCTCCTAATTGCTGCCTACAAATAAAAGTTAATTTTTTTTAAAAAATGGAAACCTGCTTAATTCTTTTAAAAATAATATTGCAATTTGTTTTGTTTTAATCTGGTTACTGGCCATCTGGTAGCTTTGCTATTTCTGACTTTTTAACATATGAATTGAGCACATGTTAAATAATCAAGAGAAATTTACTAAGAGGCTAAATAATTCAACGCACAGAACTGACTTAACAATGTAATGAAACCAAAGCATTCATTTCATTCCCTTAGTTTTATTTATTTCCCTGTTCAGTGTAGCAGCAACCACACAGAAATGCAAGGGGTTGTGATCAACCATATAGGAATTTTATTTGGAGGGATACCAAGCAATATAAATAAGGCATAAGGAGAAACTGAAACTCTGCACTGCCTTAGTTTGGAATTTAAATGTACAGGAAACATTTAGATGGGACACACTTTCTTAAAGTCTCAAACTGATTTACTTAGAAGGTATCTGAGAAAGCAGACTGGTTTTCCTTGCTGTTTTAAACCTTCAGGACTTCTCAGAACGGCAAGTGTTCTATGAAATTTCACATTCAAAAACGGTTAATTAGATTTGAATAAAAACCCTGAATGGGGGATAATGAAAATATATACATTGCAGAGGGGGTGTTGGCACTGATGTTCACAATGGCTCCACCACGTTAAAATTAGTATTACACAGATAGTACCTGTTATCTGTGCCATATAAACATTGGAAAATCTACCTTATCTTACCAAGCACAGGGCACTTTCCCATATACTGATTTGCTGTTCTTTCTATGAGATTATTTTAGACTCCTAGGTTTTAAAATATCAAATGATTTTATATTTCTATCTAAATCTTGGCACATCCTATTTACATACTAGCAGCATCTGGGATGAACATTTGTTAGAAAAAAATCTGCCAATTGCGTCTTGTCAGAGATGGCCCTACAAAACAAAGCTGCCATTGAGAAGCATAGATTACTTCACTGGCATCCTTGTAACAGCTGCAATTAGATTGTTATCACAATTAAGGCTGTGGGCACAATGATCAATGATTAAACTCGGGAAGAGAGCTAGGGAGGCATTCTCTCAGGTGGAGTAGTATTACACTGATAAGCATTATTTATTAAGACACTTGAAGATCTCTGTCATTTGCTACCACTACTGAGTCAAAGCCTTGTGGAAGACAATAAAAACAAATCAGTGATAACTGAGACCAGTAATTTGAGACAGTAGAGCAAGCAAACTTTAATATCCTAGATCCTATGACATCATTATCCTCCAACAGTTGGGTCAGAAGACTGGGAAAGAATGAATGAAAGATGAATGAAAAAGAATCATGTGGAATTTGAGAAATATTTGTTTTAAATACTGTCCAGGGTAAGTTTTAAATTTATTATTTATTACTATGCTGCAATTTGTCTATTATGTTTCATCCCATGCATAAGGAAGACTGCACATGCTGAAAATGAGTTAACCTTATCCTATCTCTCCCTAAAGCTTTTAGGATTTGAATTTCAGTTTGAGCTATCTTCCTCATTACCATTAAAACCAATGCACACAGTTTTGAGAGGGATTTGCAGCAAATAAACATAAGGCAGCAATGAAAATACTAGCCAGGGTGCAGTAACTCACAAATATGAAGACATAATGCTGTAGGACCCACTTACCGAAATAAAAAATCACTTTTGAAATGACCATAATAGCCATCTTTACATCAGATTGGTTGATTTATAAATGATTGCATAAACAGCCAATTAAAATTTTTTTCTTCAGTTTTCAGCGTAAGGTAAAATTTAAGTGAATGTACTTGTCAATTTCAAATTTCCCCTACGAAGGTATTTGCAGAGCAGAATGGTGTGCTTCTGAGGAATGCAAGATGTTAATTACATGATTTTTAAATTGAAATGTTGTTAATTTTTAAGAAGATTCAGAAATACAACTAGGAAAGTAGTTTACCAATGAGATGTATGTGTGGTTCAAATCAGTTCAAGGAGAAGGGAAAAAAGTAGAAAGGAAAAAAACTATAGAGATTTTGTTGGAGGTTTGCATTTACATGTGGTAATTCAAGCCTATTTAGGTGTATTATGATAGAAGTAAAAAGCTGATTTAAAGCCTTCTAAAAATACTCTATATCATTTAGAACTAAAAGTTCACAATCAATTGAATTATTCTTAAAATTGATGTCTAAAGAAACAGCTTCATATAATTTATTTTTATAATCTATTGAATTATATTTTGTGTCTCTACTGAGTTCAGGAAATAACAAAAAAACAGTGCTTACTACATTCCTGGCTTTATTCCAAACTCTTACACCTGTCTGTAAAAGCGCTTTAAGAAGATGTTTTATAAATTATGCTTAAAACTAACTTAAACATAACTTTATGAAATAATTACCAGTATTATCTTTTTATATATGAAAAAATTAAAGTATAACTTATGGTAGACTGTATTTAAACTTCCAAGCCAGATTTATAATCACTATGCTAAGGTTCAAATAAACCATCTTTATTAACTTCATTAATCATACTAAAAGTGATAATTGAAAGTTTTGTTTTCTTTTCTTTCTGTAAAAGCAACCCCACCCCCTGCTTCTCTCCTCTTATTCCAACCCCTCAGGAAAGTTTTCTGGACTTGTTTCCTTCTTTCTAGGACTGTTTGCTCAAGGTGAAGCTGAAGCTGTTGAAAGCAAACTTATTTTTAGGTTTTTAAAAATCATAAGCCTACAATGACTGAGGGCAATATGCTAGGAAGAGAAGTATGCTTTTGCGGATGCCAAGTGGGCAAAAAAGGTGAAGGAAAGCAGAGAGAAAAAAATTCTTCCAGACTCTGAAGAGAAGGCGAGAAGCGTGCAGGGCCCCTCGGTAATTGGGCTGGTGGTGTGTTCTTTCACAGCAGCGCTGCCAGAAGCAGGCTTTCCAGGGAATGGGCTGCATGGGAGGCTAAGGAGCTTAGGCAAGGATGCTGGTACCCAAGGCAGGCACAGAAGCCCTGGAGTACCTGCATTCAAAGGATCTTCTAAGCATGGACAATGATTACATCAGCAATGGCGGGTGTTGACTGAAGAATGGAGACTGGGTAACCTGTCTCAGACTACTGGACGGCACAGGATCATCATTCGAGTAGAGATGGGAAAGAAGAGGCGGCGTGAGGATGGGAATCCTGGAATTTCAGTGGTGCCTGATACATCTATCCAATACTGAAACTGAAGTTTAGAATTGGACTTAATATAAATTCAGGAAAACAAAACTGAGGTAAATAAAAGTGTTATTTCATGAAATTTATACCTACAACATAAGTAGACATTAGATTACGTATACTCTGTATGAATAGTAAATTTAGTCTTAATGGGTGAAGGTAAAAAAAAAAAATGGACTATCCATCTTAAAAAAAAAAAATTTCTTCATTGTGAACATGGTCCAAATTACTTATATTTATCTTTAAATGAGAGGGAGGGTATAAAAGCAAAAGGCTAGAAAACTTTCTTGGCAGGGGTGGGAGTGGGATGGGAGATGCAGTGGGATGTAGTTGACTGAATGAATAGAAAGATGGATGAACGAGTGAGTCAGAAGGATGTGCAGTGCTAAGTCATTTCAGTTGTGTCAGACTCATTGTAACCCCATGGACTGTAGCCCGCCAGGCTCCTCTGTCCATGAGATTCTCCAGGCAAGAATACTGGAGTGAGTCGCCATGGCCTCCTCCAGGGGAATCTTCCTGACCCAGGGATCAAACCCACATCTCTTTTGTCTCCTGCATTGGCAAGCAGGTTCTTTACCATTGGCACCACCTGGGAAGCCCAGGAAGAAGGATAGGTGGATGGAAAACAGGGAAGGAAAGATGAAAAAGAGGAAGAGAAAGAGGTAGGAACAGAAAGAATAGATAGATGGTTAGAAGGATGGATGGCTAAATGGACAGATGAATGCATACATGGATGGATGCATGGATGGATTGATGGATAGATGGGTAAAGGCCACGTAAGTCCAAGTCTGTTCTTAAAAGTTATGGTATATACTGATTTTTCTTTACTAGTTAGGTGGCTTGCCATGGAATCCTGATCTTTTGTTAGCAACTTGTTCTGTATACAGAGTTACCTGCTCCAAAGATTTAGTCAACCATGCTTCACTGTAATGTCAATGAAATAGACCTATATATCCCTGATGTTATTATTAAAGCAACAGCATACAGAATTCTAAAACTCTAAACTGCAAAAAATAAACAGCTTCCTTTCTCTAATCAGCCAATAAAGTCTTCAAATATAACTTCCAAATTATAATATTGTGGTTAGATGGGATACTCTGATCACAGAATTCATCTGTAAGTCTGCAGAATAACCTAGACTTTGGAAAATAAATTTCCTATTCCCCCATATCACAAAGATGACACATGAATTTATGGTAGGATAGATTTTCTGTAGTTCTCAAAAATTCACTGACAATATTTAAAAATGGACAGATTTCACATATAACTGTTCAGAAGTCCAGAGTATCTGGGAAATAAATCATAAGATCTAGCAATACTGGACACCAGAGGCATCATATTGAGTTGTATACAACCAATCCTGAGAGTCAGAGACACAACCACCCCATAGTCACAAAGACTATGACATATATGGAGCCACAAAGGGTGTCCAGCGCACAGCAGGTACAACCTACCAGGCAGATGATCTTCTAAGGCAACAAAGGCTGTCTGAACACTGACTGTCCCCTTCAAACTAGGCCTAAGCTCTCCTGCACTTCCCAGACCCCGTAGCTTCAAATTTACTTCTTGCTTCACTTGTTCATATTTCCTGCCTGGCTTTTAAGGTATTTGGGTTTTTATATTTTCTACATTAGATTTCTTTCCTTCCCAGTTGTATGATAAAGTGGTTTGGCAGGAGTATAGGTGGGCTATCCATTATAACTTTTTAATGTCATTGTGGCACATAAGTACGTATAAGATTAAAAATACTCTGAAGGAATGAAGGAGGGACTACCTACTTCTATGTGATGACAAAAAGTTAACTTGCAAACTCTTTAAAACCAGGTTACAAATAAACCTTATTTGATATTACTATTGCAATAATTACATATTGACTACAAATATAAAAAAATTTCTGATGCAAATTTATCATAAAAAATGCAAACAAATCTTAAAAATTTCAGCATATTTCAATATACTGTGGCACATTTTATTTAAATTAACAATACTTAGTTTCTAGACAGAGAGGTAAGTATGACTCTGATTTATGAAGGTATGTATTGGTTTTCTCTGAGTTGAATTTTACCTAGCATCTTTTGCTCTATCCTATCTACAGACTAAAACCCATTCCATAGAGAGACTATGGTCATAAATCAGAGTCATACATGTCATACAATTAATGATTATACTTATTTAGAAAAGTCTTCAGTCATGTGTGTTGTTGGAGAAACTGATGCAAAATCCACTTGATAAAAGAGATTATTTTAGGTTTCTTTAAGTAACATATGGAAGAAGTTAAAGTTGTTTTCACTTTTAGATTTTTAAATAAAGAAACTGTCATTTCTAGTAGTAATGTTTCATTCAATGAAATAAACTGACAAAAATAGTTTTTAATTTCTTCAAAAAGATCACAGTAATTACCTACAATTCCTTGAAACTTTGTCTAGTGATCTGACTATAGAAAAATTGATAGATTATTTGTTGGAGACAGCATAAATCCGGGGGGATGGAAATTTATACTAAAGCAAAACAAATTATTTCTGGAAATCTCTGAAAACATACATATGTTGAGAAAAAAAATTTTAATTTTATAAAACTTAAAAGAAATGTGACTTTTCCTTCAGAGTACAACAAATACCCAAAGATCAGATGACTTAATTTCTATTCTAAAATGGACAAACTGCAACTTGATAGATACTATTTCATGAGTACAAATATAACTTTATCTGTGGTGCTACGGCAGGCTATTTCAATTAGTGGAATATTCTATTCTAGTTCATTGAATGTTACTACATATTCTACACATGGATGGCTAGTTTTCAAAGAGACAGTGTATAAAAAGCTGTACTTGGCAGTAAAAACTAATGAGAATATAATTTATTCTCACTATTAAAAAACAAATTATCACATTTCCTCATGGTATTTTGAACCTGCTGCTAAGTCACTTCAGTTGTGTCTGACTCTGTGTGACCCCATAGACGGCAGACCACCAGGCTCCCTGTCCCTGGGATTCTCTAGGCAAGAACACTGGAGTGGGTTGCCATTTCCTTCTCCAATATATGAAAGTGAAAAATGAAAGAGAAGTCGCTCAGTCGTGTCTGACTCTTAGCGACCCCATGGACTGCAGCCCACCAGGCTCCTCCGTCCATGGGATTTTCCAGGCAAGAGTACTGGAGTGGCGTGCCATTGCCTTCTCCGAAAAGAAGTGCAAAGAATCTTAAATTGATGAAGAGATATTCAACCTCCCCCATATAGAAATGCAAATTAAAATGACAGTGAGATTTTTTATTTCACCTAAAAGAGTGGCAAGTTATAAAAAGTTTAACAACACACTACTGGAGAAGCCATAGAAAATTACAACATTTATATCAAAATTGTGAATTATCACCAAACATCAGCAATTACAGGTAAGGACCTTCTCTGATTTTGAACCTAATGCACTGTAAATACTGTTAGCATAGTATAACATACTAATGGGTCTGGATCTTTGACATACACATCTAATCATAAATTTATCAATTTAATTAATAAAATTATTTTATTAACTGAATCTCTTAACACATGGCAATTTTTAAGAAAGATTAAGAAATGAAGAGGAAATAAAATTAGAGTCTCTAGTTACTTGAATTCTAGATTATAAGGAATGTAATATGCATTGTCTGAAGCAAATGAAGAGTAAGTAAAAATAATAAATTTCCAGGTAATTAAGTGACTGATTAGTTTATGTTTTTAAACTGTAAATCTTTGTGTATAGTTCTAGAGTATGTTTATGTTACTAAGTTGAAATCAACTGAAACCACAAATGTAACTCACTTATAAATGTAAACTTCACTGGGTACTTAGGGCTACTTCAATATTAGCTCAGGAGCAAAAACTTTTAAGTGATGTATACTGATTGGTACCAAGAAGATTGGAACAGAGTCAGTTTTTTATTCTCCACCTTGAAAACAAAAAGGTTGAAAAATAAAAACTAAAACTGAAGTGTCATTTTATATAATGCAAATGAACTCTGGAATCATGAAGGCAAAGGGGTCTTACAGCAAGAAAGGGTCATAAAATAGCTTGACAGACATGTAACGGTGTTGAGGAAAGAGGAAAGAAAAAAAAGAGAACTCTATTTCATTTCAAATTACACAAATACAAATAAATATACAAAATATCACTGACTTCTCATCCATTTTTCATTAAGCTAAGACTCTTAGCTTTTAAGGAAAATCATAGGAGAGACCTGAGACAACTTTTCATCTTACCTTCTACCTGCTCTACGGTTAAAAATGACTAGGGGCATGGCTACCAATAGAAATCTACATGCATTATCAGATTTATTTATTAACAAACTCAAACGCCTTACCTGGTGGGAGAAATGCTGTATGCTGTTGTAACTGCATGTTGGCTAGAGCCTGTTGGTATTGGAAAATACCAGTGTTAAAGACTGCTGTGGCACCGTTGGTTTTTTCAAGAGCAGGCCTCTTTGGTAATGGGGGAAGTACAGCTTGAGGAATTCCCTGTTTAGTGAGTGAGTATAAAAAACAAATACCAGTAAAAAGAGAAAAAGAAAAAAGAAAAATCAGTTGAAGGCTAAAATTGTTAGGAAGCATGAGCAAGCAAGCAGCAGAGCACTTAACTACCCAAGGAAAAAACATCCAATAAACAAAAATTTAAAGGGAAAAAAAAAGCAAGATAAAAGCTTTAAAGGAAGCATTATTTTTGTCTTGGAGGAAAAAAAAAAAAAAAACCCACTAGTATGAGAGCACATGTTATAATGTGTTAAAGTGTTTTAAGTCCCATAATGCTTCAGGCTTTCTGGGAGAAGCCATTGATTTGGGAAGAGAAGAAAAGCTGCACTGCGAGCTCCATGAGGATTGACAAGTATAAGCAATGTTAATAGTTAATTGTACGAAGTGACCGAAACTGGTAAAATAAAACCCAGTCCCACTCTGCCCTCCTCCCCAC
This sequence comes from Cephalophus harveyi, assembly GCA_006410635.1. Classification (NCBI taxonomy): domain Eukaryota; kingdom Metazoa; phylum Chordata; class Mammalia; order Artiodactyla; family Bovidae; genus Cephalophus; species Cephalophus harveyi. The sequence continues at coordinate 135,586 of SJYT01053205.1, forward strand.
ATCTACCTGAACATGCACATGTCCCAGAGCATGCAAGTTTTTTTTTTTTCTTAAAACATTGAACTATACATATTAAAAAAGTCAATAATTCTATCACTAAAGCCATGCTAACCAAACAGGTACATAAATATACAGTCCAAAAATACATTTTTAATGTCCTTCAACTACTTCATTAGAACATTCTACAATGTAGTTAAACTGAATGTGGGCTGCTGGGTTTTTGGATTCTTTCATTGTACCACATCTGTCCAGGGACTTGTTTACAGTCTTTCCACTAATTTTGTCAGGAAACCACACTCAGTTTTCATTGTACTTTACAACTTTATAACAGAAAAAGGAATATATATTTTTAAATTGATTAAAAAAAAAAAAACTTGTATCTACAATAAAGCTACATGCCAAGCTAAAAGGTGAAAGGTCATAGTACCAGGTCAAAGGTTGCCTCGAGGGGTCGCTTCAGTGATTTGACAGCCGACTGAGTCTTAATTAGCAGGCAGCGAGCACATGATGGCAATGGGCCAGTGGGGTTCAAGCGCATTAACATAAACAGCAAGCAGAGGTGCATCATGGGGGCAGCAGTGCATTTTTGGGTAGGTGAGAAAAAACAAATAAAAAAACAAATCATCGGAATGCCATATACAACGAATAACAAGACTAAGCATGCACAATAAAGGCACTACTGAGTTGTTATTGGGAGGATAACTCCTCTTCGTAGTTAATTACAAACAAGATACTCTAACAGAAAAAAAAAAAAAGAGAGAGAGTGGAAGGAAGAGAGAGGAGAGAGTCTGCCTTCTGTATTTTTGCTCAAGTATCCATAAACAAACACAGAAAAGACCTCTCCGTGACTATTCGACTGTGCTACGAAATACCACACAGGGTTCTTTTTCATGAATAATTTAACAATTAAGTCATATATTTATGTAAAAATAAAAAGGACAACATTAAAACAGCTAAGCAAAGAACAAAAATGGACTCATTAAAATCAGCTATTAGATCACGTTAAAATTTACCTTCATTATATAGTTTAGTATCTGTTCTAAATGATCCATTTCTAACTCTTCCTTCAGTCCTGCTTTCTCCTTTCTATGTAATGGCATAGGCAAACTTCTCTAGTTTTACAGTTCTGTTTATGCCACAATATAGTTCAAGATAATCTAGATAAGCAAACTGCTCAACATCTTGTACTGAAATCTAAAAACAGTTTTGTTGAAGCAATTCTCCTAAATAGTTTCAGATTTTGTTATGGTTAAAGCAAGATAAATGTAGAGAAGAGCCTTGATGTGCAGAAGAACACACCGAAGGAAAACAATGGCTGATTAGATAGCACACAGAAATAGGAGGACCAGAAATGGCAGTATCGTTACACTGAAAAGGAGACAGGTGTTCTGTACAAAGCAGAAATTTCAGAAACCCTATATCCAGAGTAAGACAGAGTATTAAAAATTAGGCCGAGGGTAGGAGCAATCTGAACCATTTGAGGAGTTACCCTCACTTCTCTGAATGGTCACTTCATTACGTATTGTCTGGGATACCTGAACAAACATATCTTCAGCAAAAAAAAAAAAAAATTTTTTAAAAAGGTTAATAAATGAATAGCTTGTTGTCAGATATAGCTGTTCACTGTTTTTGTGACGGGTAACAAGGGCTGAGCTAAGGTCGCTACTCACCATGGCAGCTGCAGTGGCTGCAGCCTGTGCTGCGGCAGCCTGGTTGACCTGGTATTGGGCAGCCTTGATCTTGGCTTGCAGATGTGCGGGAGGATGGAAGTATTTGCACTTTTCCCGAGAGCATCTCCCTTTGATGTAATCCATACACACGGTGACTGTGTTGTCATTGGTGTCAATCATTGTGCTGTCAGCAGGATGGGCGAACCGACAATCATTTTCTCCTCTGTTGCAATTGCCTCGCTGGTACTCTCGACATACCTATGGGGTCACAAAGTGCACAAAGGTTGGTCAATATGGACAAGTAGAAACTTTCTCAAGATTTAAAGTGCAAGAGTGGTGACAGAAGGCTACAGGTGAAAGGGGGAAAGAATTTGCAAAGGAACCACAAAATAACTTGAAAACATTGTGTGTGTGTTAGTCGCTCAGTCGTGTCCGACTCTTTGCGACCCCATGGACTGTAGCCTGCCAGGCTTCTCTGTCCATGGAATTCTCCAGGCAAGAATACTGGAATGCATTGCCATTCCCTCCTCCAGAGAAACTTCCCGACCCAGGAATCGAACCCTGGTCTCCTTCCTCACAGGCATATTCTTTACCGTTTGAGCTACAGGGAAGTCGTAGTATACTAATTACAGCCCCATTTCAATAAAATGTCCATGAGGAAGAAAATGCACTTAAGATACTAACTATGGTAAAACATCTAATTTAAATAAAGTTGACATACTTATTCATTGTTGTTGTTCAATTGCTTAGTCGTGTCTGACTCTTTAGTGACCCCACGGACTGGAGCTCACCAGGCTCCTCTGCCCATGGGATTCTCCAGACAAGAGTATTGGAGTAGGTTGCCATTTCCTACTCCAGGGGATCTTCCCAACCCAGGAACTGAACCCACAACTCCTACATTGCAGGTGGATTCTTTACTACTGAGCCATCATGGAAGGTCATACTTACTCATTAGGAAATAGGAGGAAATAGTAACTTTGTCTATAGTGGTGTCTCTATAGACACCACTTAACCAAACAAAGTTAATATCACCAGTAATAAAGACATAATGATATCACATATCTACAGATATGATGCACTGAAAAAAGGTTACAACATCACATTTGTTGCATTATTGCTGAGAACGCATAACCTGAATTTAATCATGACAATACATTAAACAAACTAAAATGGTAGGATGTTTTACAAAATGACTCATCAGTACTCTCCCAAAGTGTCAAGGTCATGAAAGACAAAGAAAGACTGAGATACTGTTATAGACTGAACGATCCTGAGTCAGAGGAAGGATATTGGTAGGACAATGGGTGAAATTTGATTAAGGTTTGTAGATTGGTTAATAGCAGCATATCAATGCTAATTTTCTGGTTTTGTAAGCGGTAACATGGTTATGTAACCTGTCAATATTTAGGTAAGCTGGGTAAAGGAGATGCAGAAACTCAGTTCTATTTTTGCAAATTTTATGCTAATCAGAAATAATTTAAAAGTTAAAGTGTAAAAAGTAAAATGATAGCTTTTTTGTAAAATGTTTCTAAGAGCTATATTTTTGATCATTAGATATTCACCGGGTAGTGAATGTAAAGCAGATGGAAAAGGATTAGTTTTTGTTATCTGTTTTATATCTATTAATTTTGGATAGGGTCCCTGGAGAAAAGGTGAAAATGGATTATTTTACATCCATTTGCTTGATTTAGACCTTTTACTATTAAAGGTTGTTGGGGATTTCCCAGGTGGCACAGCAGTAAAGAATCTGCCTGCCAATTCAGGAGATGTGGGTTTAATCCGTGGGTCAGGAAGATCCCCTGGAGTAGGAAGTGGCAAACCACTCCTGTATTCTTGCCTGGAAAATTCCATGGACAGAGGAGCCTAGTGGGCTACAGTCCATGGGGTCGCAAAGAGTTGGGTGCGACTGAGCACACACTTTATAGCTTGTCAAGGTGCTTGCTCTTTCCAAAAAGTTGCCAGCACTTTCATTCAGGAAAGTTTGACCTTTTTACCACAAGAGGGCCACCTAAACACAGCAAGTCCTTTTGATATTTTTATGCTCTTATTACTTCATGCTTTAAAGATGTTTCCTTTTTGTTTTTCCACAAATCTTTTACAAACGGAGCAGATACAGTCCCTGAACACTCTATTTTGGAATTCATGAAGAAAAAAAAAAGGCGAACTCTGCTATGATTTAAAAAACAAAGATTTTCTTGGATTTAAGTACATAAAACGATTTCATTCAATTCTAGGTGTTTCCTCCTTTTATATCCATATCCCATTATTGAGGAAAATGATTCCTTTTAAAAACGCCTCTATAATTTGTATCATGCTACATGTTAAAAAAGAGCATCTTGTACCATTTAGAAACCTCAAGCTAAAGCCATGCATCCTATCTACATAGCTGAGTCAACTCTACTCATCACTCCAATTTATATAATTTAAAAAAATTATTGAAATAATTACTCTGTGCCAGACACTCTGAGAAATATTAGGAGTAAAAGATGACTTAGAAAGTTACAAAAGATGCTGCTTTTTTATCATTACATTTATATTCTAGAATAGAAGAAAACAAGGATATCGAGGAGTTTATAATTTGAAAAGCAAACGTGGTTAAGCTGTTTTCCGGAATTCTTGTCCTCCACTCTCACTGAGCATGCAATCAAGCTGTGCTGCTTTCTAAACCACAAATCCCCACTTACTAAATTAGACTTCTCAAAGTACGAGGAGATTTTAAATATGGATTAAATACGGATAAAAACTTTTCATGTAGATATGTAAAACTTATGCATAAGCAAAAAGGCCACTTTTCTGTTTAAAAAATCTATGTCAATTCAGCCTCATCCAACAGTAAACTGTTGTTCGGACACTACTGCTGTTAGCTTTTCAGTAATTTTTGCTTTCTCGAATATGCTCACAAAGAATCTGGCGACAGCTGAACCAACACTCTTCTCCAGTTTCTCTTACTCTCTGCCACAATGACAAGAAATAACATCTAAAGGCAGTCTATATCTGCAGGAGCCTGAATAACTACCAAAACCAAAGATTTGCTATTTTCCAAAAGCAATTACACCAGTGTTTGTGCCAGAAATTTGAGCATCAGTCCCCCAAAATAAAACCTGAATGCTGGGCTGATTTTGACTTTTTATTTCTCTGTCTGTCTCAATGTTCTTTTTATTTTCAGGAACATGAACTTACCGTCAGGTTGCATAAAGATGGTCATTCTAAGACCTCTTCTAGTCCCTGTCCATTTGTTTTATACATATGTATATGTGTATAAGTTAGTATGTGTGTTTTGTATAAGTTAATAACTGGTTTAGTACAATTTTGTACTCTTTACAGACTTGCAGGATTCATTTAAGGAGAATTCTAAAAAACACTTAAGCAGAGCTGATAACTAGCAGTCAGCTTAGAATCTTGTCCTAAAGTGACTGTTTCACTTTTTTGTTTTTAATCCAGCTTAATGTTTCTCCTGACAAGAGAAACAGAACAGAAGAACTACACTGAAATAGCTTTTCTCCAATTATTCTTGCCTTTGAAAAAATATAAAGAAGAAACAGAAAATCTCTTGTGTAAACTTGTACTGGTGTGAGCCACAAGGCCAGAGGGGCTAGAGAATGCTGCCAAGCTTTAGATGTACATCTGGCTTGTTGGAGACCTATCTCAACAGAACAAACCCCCCACAGCTTTTCACACAAATTTTTCTCTAATAATCAATACATCACATTTCAAAATAAAATTTTTCATTAAAAATAAAATGAGATCTGTTTCTTGACTGATGAATATGAGTTTGGCCTGGTTTCTCTGATAAACTCGAGAAACTGTACGGTGTGCGGCTCTCTCAAAGAAATATCTTAGTCTGGTACTGCATTTGCAAATTCTAGTTGACAGACAAAATTTCAACAAATTTAACCATCCAACTCAAATCAGGATAAGGAAGTTGCACAATTTACCATATAGAGAATTTGTAACAAAGAAGATTAAATTTGAAAATCCTAACAATGTTATAGCCCTTTTTGCTATTCCCATCTAATCTTCTGCACTAATGTATTTTTAAATAGTTGTAACTAGAATATGGTTATTACTTGGTGATCTGTTATTGCTTGCTGATGTATGTAAACATTCTTTTTGCCATTTTACTAAATAGTGTCCATAGTGATCATTTTTGCTGACTGAATCAAATTTCATCAAATAGATATGCACAATATAAGTAACTCTTTCAGAGAACATCTAGATTAGTTCCAATATTTCCATACTACAAATAATGCTGCAAAGGCTATCTTCAAGCCCACACCAAAAAAATCATTCTATAAGGATGAATATGTAGAAATGATATTAGTGGGTCAACAAATATAACTACTTTTACAGTTTGATAAGTGGTTTAAAACCTAGATGAAAATAATTCCATCTACTAGCTAACATCCTTCAATCAAAAAGAATGTTTGTAAGTATAAATGTTAACAACATAAGATTTGCTTTGGAAATCACGTATAAGCTTTGTAAACTTTCATACAAAAAGGCTAAGAAGTTACTTTCACAGTAAAAATCATCACTTCGATAAAAATATTTACTGAAAACATTAAAGTAGTAAATTTCATTTCCAGAAAAACATCTTTGGCTAATAAACTTTAAATAATCAAAAGGAAAAACAATTAGAAAAACTTCCTAAGGAAATCTATGTTAATTCTACATAAGCCTTCTTTGTTAATTAAATAGCAGTGGTAGTGTGCAAAGAGGACAGAGTCTGAAAACAGAAATTTTGGGTTCTATCTAGTATTTATATTTACTAGTTATGGAATCATGAATACTGAAAAAATAATACATAGATAGCTTAAAACATACTATACAAATCTGGTTAAAATAAACAGTTCTGTTATGTGATCTCAATTTTTTATAAACATGACAAACATATTTCAAATCGGTCAAAATAATAATAGGTTGTAAGAAATGAAAGTGTTAGTCACTCAGTTGTGTCTGACTGTTTTGCAACTCCATGGACTATAGCCTGCTAGGCTCCTCTGTCCATGGGATTTCCCAGGCAAGAATTCTAGAGTGGGTTGCCACTTCCTCCTCCAGGGGATTTTCCCGACCCAGGGAGCAAACCCACCTCTCCAGCACTGGCAGGCGGGTGTTTTTTTTAACTACCACTGAGCCACCAGGAAAGCCCAATTTAAATCTAATGACTAATATTAAGGAGCTTAGACAAAGATACATATATACCTGCTGTTTAACAGTAAGTATCATGGATGTTTTATTTTCTATTAAATTTGAGCTAACACACACTTTAAAACATAAATACTGAATAATCAATTATTTTATCAAAGAATCCATAGCATTATAGGTCATGAATATACAAATATGAAGAAATTATCTATGTTTCAAGAAGAATTCAAATATCCATATCTTAAAATTGTGATGATTAGGGGAAATGATCTTAGTTAATTGCTTGTATAACTACATTCCCAAGATAAATATCTAATGATGTGATATCTAGTTTCAGTTTGTTACCAGATAATTGAACAAACTTGGTCTATCTGAATCTTATTTTTAAAAAAATGAAGAAAAAGACATCTATAAGGCTACTCTAGAGGATTTCTGTTAAGATCATCTGGGACTTTGAAATCTAAAAGGTGAAATCCATCATTACTGCCATTAGCCAATGAAGACAAGCACATTTCTATAGATAATATAGCTAAGAATTTGTCATTTGATTTCAAGTAACTTAAAAATCAAATCTGAATATATCAGAATGACCAACTAAAGAAACAACTTGCAACTATATCGTCTCCAAAACAAAACTCAAACTAATTACAGACATCACAGACTAGGAATTTTAAATGGAAACATGAGTTCACCATTTTAGAGTCTTATTACACTACATTATTAATCCATTCTAAAGTCTTATTACAATTATTTTTTAAATTTAAACTTCATAGAACCATGTGCATTAAACTCTTAATATTTCTTGGTGATTTTCTAAAGAAATTAAAATATCATAGAAGCAGTAGCTAAATACTCGAGACAAAAACCCAAAAGTAAAGTAATTCTATCAATAAGCCTTTCTTGTATTATTAAAAGCATTTGCTTTTCTAATCTCATTTTGAAATGAGTGTCGTTTATATGCAGTAGATCATGACAAATCCATTAAATGCCTATAATGCTGTCATGGAGACATCCTTTCACCATCACTTAAATCCACATTTAGCTTTAAATGCTTTTTTTTATGTGTGTAGTCAGTAGGAATCATATGTTTTTATACCTATATGAAAAAAAAGCCACTAGACTCTTCTGTATCAGTAAGTAGTAGAAGCATTCAGTATCCAGTGGCCTGAATTAAAAACTCAAGTCATGACTGCCTCAGTAGAATAAAACTTTCAGCAAATGAATACATTATTTTGAAACAACTCCAACTGAAAATATCAGAAGCCGAGTAGTTTGCCCACCTTTGCTGGAATATGTCATATAGACTATTAATATAAAAATAATATAGTTAACCTAATGGCAATCTAATGTCTCCATCAGCATATGAAGTATGTGGCCACTGGTTTGTTCTCTGTTTTATTAATGCTGTTATGTGGTATAAATTTCCCCCCAAAATCATCATTGTTTACTTAAAATATTTTATTGTGCTGTACCACGGTGTTCTCAGCAATTTCACAAAATACAGAATGCTAAATGCATTTGAGGAAACAGATTTTTAATCCAGAATCACAAGTAACTACATGAGGTAAATGATAAAAAAGTTAATCTCAAATAATAGGTGCTCACACCCCTGGCTAGCATTTTATAAACCATTTGCATTTAGAATCACCCAGATCATCTGTGAAAAGAATTTGAGAGCCCCACTGGAGACCCACCAAATCAGTCTGTGGGGATGAGGCCCCACATTTAGAAACAATTTTTTATGTTTTAATTTTTGGTTGTGCCTTGCGGCTTGCAAGATCTTAGTTCCCTGAGCAGGAATTAAACCTGCACCCTCCTCAGTGAAAGCCCAAGTCCTAACCACTGGACCTCCAAAGAATTCCCAGGCTTTCCATTTTTAACAATCATCCCAAGTGATTCTAATCACATTTAAGCTTGAAAACTATTGCTCTAGGACTAGGGGCATGAACAAGATGCCATATTTTGTAGCTGGAATGTTCAAAATGTAAACATGTTCCCAAGGATAATGCTAACAATGTTAAAAATGTGTCATGTTTTATCTCCTCTGGTAGATTACCCTAAACTCTGAATAAGGGCATGGATTAATTAATTGATTAACTAGTTGATTGAGTCATTTATTCCTTCATTGAACAAGTTACTAGGCCATCATTTATGAGCTTGGCACTATTCTGGGGGACCTTTTATTGTTATAAAACAGTAGGCAACCTTTTGATGCCTCAAGATATTCCTCACAACAGTTTTTACTTAAAATATGGTCAACAGTTCTTCATTGGATATTGCTGAATAAAGGAGAGAATAAATGCACTCATGGATCCTTTTTGCACCATAAAAAAATTATTGTGTATCTTGAAAATAAACAATTTCCTTAATTACCAACTCTTTGTAGTAAAGCAGATATGACTAAAAACCTCAGTCCTTTCTAGTACGTATAGATTTTAACAATTTGTTAAAATAATCATTGAAAATAACTGCCCCTCAGGAATTACACAAAGGCACCCCAAGGTCATAAAATGGAATTTTTTAAAAGCCTCATTTCAGTGACCAATATTTAAGAGGTTTGCTCCTCTTTAAAGAAAACTGATTTCATAGAGAGTATGCAGCTGCAAAGTCTTTTAAAAGATAACCAACAAAGAATGGATAATATGGATAGTGATAGAAAACTTATGCACGTGTGGATGTAAACACACACACACACATAAATAACCTTTTCAGTAATTTGTGGTTGGCATTAAATGCAAGAAAATCATCTAAATTTCACCTTACTGGAGGTGATCGTAGAGATTATCTGGTATAATCCCCTAGTTTAATACGTGTGAAATATGACGCTTAGGGGGAAAAAACCTTGACCTATGCTTGCTCATTTAATTAGCAACATCACCAGCACTAATCCTTGGGTTCCTCTTTTTCCATTTTTTGTAGTTTCAACATTTTTTGTAGCATCACATTGGGTGCTATATGTTAGTTCTTATAAACAAAAGAATCAGAAGGATGATAATCTATGGTGTTTTTAACTTCTTCATTTCCTATTTTGTAGTAAAAAAAGAAAAGGAAGTAGCAAGAAGAACAGGCCAGTATTTTAACTGATTCAAAATTTGTTTACCTCAAAAATAACTCAAAAATTCTAAAATGTACTTGGGAGTTCCATGAGTTAAAAATCAAGCACAGATTTAAATCCCAAACAACTAAGTGTGTAAATAAGTGTCAGCACTTACTGCCCTGTCTCTTAGACCCCAAGATATGGTGTAATGAACACGAGAGGAAAGAGCCTGAAGACAGGAATGTCTAAAATCACAATGCCAAGGAGAAAGACGTGCCCCTTAGCATCACACTGCAATATCCTAACAGGTTGTAACTGTGACACTGAATCAGATCCTGTGAATGAGAATAAGATAGGAAGCTGCCCTACTATCAGGCATCGAGATAAGTGGAATTCAGGTTAAAAGGAAATGACAGTCATTACAACAGTAGCCATTTGTTGTGACTACTAGAAAGGAAGACAGAAAAAAATACTTGCAATAGCTCCTTGCAAAAGAAAAACAAAACCAAATGAAAGACAGAAGTCTTCATTTTAACTAAACATCATACAGAATATAACCAATTACAGTCTACCTAAAACTGTGGAAGAATCTGTTTAAAAGAGTTCTGAATACACAATCCGCCTTTTAAAAAGGCTCCTTGAAAGAGATTTAAATAGAGACAATCTCAGTTTTAATCTCCTATTAAAAATTAATTCAATCAAGTTAATCTCAGACTGCCTATTTGGTTCCCATTAAACAATCAAGAACCTTAAGATATGCTTCTGAAAGGTTGGGGGGGTGGTGATTCATATATTGAGCATCTAGTAATTTTTAAATATTTAAAACTTCCTAAATTTGCTCCTAAATTTCTCTGCAAATAGCATTAGTTATTAATGAGCAAGAACAACTATGCAATGACAAACCACCCGCAAGTCAAGGTTTTATCTTTAGCACATGGCAGGGTCCTTGGTTCACAGAGGGCACGCAATCAGGTCTCAACATCCTTCCTGAGTCCTCCTTATGGAACTGATGTAAGTAGGAGCTTTTTCCAACATGTTCAATGAAAGGTTAAAAATAAGCCTCAAACAAACAAACAAACAAAAACTCTAAAGGGAACATACAAGCCCAAATTTCCTGCTCTTGTTTGTACCATCACTTTATGGGAAGGGGAGTAATAACAGTGTTTAAAATTCTGATAGCTTGCCCCACCGGAAGATCCTACCCATGTGACCTTGAATAAGTCACGTTATATCTCTCTCAAGTTTATTGCCTTGTTAAATGGAGTTAATGATAGTATCTTTCTCATTAGATTGCTTTGAACATTAAACGTGTGTTGCACATGGAGGGGTAATGCTATGGCTGGTAGAGAGTAAATATCGAATAATTATCAACTATTGCTACTATCATCAGAAAGGTGGTAGCAGTTAATAAGTACTCTGAAATCTGAGATCCTTTGTAATGCATGAAATGAAACTTAATCAACAGAAATTGGTACTTATTAAATAAATTCCTGCTAAACTGATAAATTATTAGTGTCAATTATGTTCACACAATGGCCTTGTTTTGCCATTTTCTCGTAATTAAGACATGCAAAACTTCTAGTACTAAATATTGCCTCATCCTAACCAGGGAAAAGAGGAAAAGCTCATTTTTTCTTTATTTGGCTACCAAAGCCAGATTTGAACGCTTCAGTGTACAGTAATGCTGCCATTTTTCCCATTTAGAGTTTACCAAGTCCACTAATTTACAGTCAAGTTGAAATTCTCCACTACTTCAATATAAGATTATATCTTTAATTTCTTTTTCATGCAGCAATAGCAAAGCACATACATCAGATTATCCTTGACTCAAAGACAGAGTATCACCCAATTTGCAATTAAAAATTTATCAGCGCATTTCACAAACAAAGGTACCTTGTCATTCCTGTTGAAACATTTGTGAGGGTTATGAGGAAACTTACAACAAAAATTTTTTAAACACTTTGCATGTAATAACTTAATAACAAGTTCATGAGAACAAGTATCAGGGGATTGACAGAATTTGTTAATAACAACAGTAACAAGAAACATTTAGGAAGCTAAGTCTAACTCTTTGAGATAAAATTGTTTCTTCATTTTGAAGATAAGAAAACTGAGGCCGAACCAAGTAAACAGCAATCTAATCCCAGGGTCCAAGTTCTTACCCACTTTTCTACATATGGATGTTGTGGCTTCTATAAATGTTACTTTCATGAAATATAGCATATCTATATTCTAGCAAAATGCTCCAAACACTGAACCAAAATCTCTGAATTATCTTTTAACCTTTATAGCCACTGAAGAAATAAAAAAACAAAGAGCACACTATGAATTTTAGAATGGAATACATAAAAATACCCATGACTCCTACCTCAAGTCTGTCTGTCCGCATTAATTTCTGTGCAGCAGCTGCAGCAGCTGCAGGTACAGGGACCCCAGGGTTCCCTGTAACCAACATTGGTGCAGTTGGTAAGATCTCCGCTGGAACCAGGCTTGGGGAAACAGGTCCCAGGTAGGGATTAAAGGCTGCTGATGCATTGGTAGCTAAGCTTGGTGCAACTGAAAACATTGGCTGAAAAATAAAATATAAGGTAAAATTAATAGGCAGGTCTTGGTTCACAGTCAATATCCTACATTATATATCTATCCTCCTTCCATGCATCCATCCATCCTTCCATGCATCCATCCTTCCATGCATCCATCCATAATCGATTCTTCCTCTGCTCCCTTCCTCCCTCTCTCTCCCTCTCTCCACTTAACTGTACATTTATTAACTTTCATTTAGATTAAGAATGTTTCTTAAATAAGCATTCATCAAATCAATGTTTCTCTAAAATTTAATGGGTAATTTATCTAGGAAATTTTCCACTGGGATTTTGAAGCCTGGGGTCTACAATACTTGCAACTGCTTTTTGAAAAATAGCTCAACCATTCAATACAGAAACTTCTTGTAGTTACCTAAACTCCACCTTTGTCCTGATTTAATCCTAGATACTTGTTTAAGAAAATACATTTCATAATTGCTATGTCAGATGTACTTGAAAGATTTGTTTACAACTGTTAACAGGTTGCAAGTGTCTTATTATCTAGAATAAATAAAGCAGAACTCCCAGGGGATAACAGAGTCTCACAGTCAATGTAAACTGTGAATAAATCTCAGGATATATGAAAGGTGATGATGACACCATTTCTTTTGAGCACATAAGATAAAGTATTTGGCATATGTATTTGTTGTAGATTTTCCTGGGGAAATAGATGTTCCATCAGCTTCTTATTCCTTTGTGAGAGACTTTACAACAGATTCAGCTTACTATGAAGAAATGAAGTCTGAAAAGAATACTCCTAAAGAAGTACATTATGATTATTCAAGGAAATACATATAGTAACACTGAATAAATGCTCTAAGATAGATTTTTCTGCCAGAAATGCTTTCATGAATACAAGAGGATGATTTCCATTGGTTGATATGAAAATCTGTATGTCAGGAAATATATCTGTTCTTGAGTAAAATTAAATAATTTACCTTAAATTTACTTTAACAATGTGCTTTTTCATTTTTCAAAGCATAACCTAGCACAATTTTCCACCTTACTGGTGGTATATTTTCAACCTCCTAAGTCAATGGAGTTTTCATTCTTGATGTTTAATCTACGTGAAATAATAATGTTTGTTTCAGAAACACAAAAACAAATGGACAAAATGGATCCTATTCTTTAAAGTAATATTCAACAGTTTGTTATCTTTACCCTGCAGTAAGGAACAGAATCATAGAAAGTTTTTTTAGAAAGAAAGGGACATGAGAATGTAGATAATTCTTCCCTCTGATAGCAATAAGAAGTCAGATGATCCAAGAGTTTACTTAGTATTCAAGGGAGTTTTACAGAATAAAGTTTTATGCAATCAAGATGTATATGTTACAGAAATAATTTTTATAACTCAGAAATATCTTAAAAAATAAAATAAACTCTTTATCTAATTTGGCTTTGACTCATCCTATACTTAGAAGAATAACACAGAAGTCAAGTATTCCTTTTTTCTTAAGGCAGTGGTTCTCAATTATGGGTGATTGTATCTCACAGGGAATATTTTGCAACAGCAGGGGATATTTTTGGTTGCACAGCTGGGGGGCACTATTGCAGCTAATGAGGAGAGGCAAATAATGCTGGTAAGTATCCTACATCACATAGAAAAGCCCCTCATAACATAGACTCATCCAGCCTAAATGTCAATAGTGCTGGGGTTGAAAATCTCTGACAGCCTTCTCTTGATGTCACAAATTGTTTTAGGACAACCTGTTTGCAGCTATCATATACAGTCTTAAGCACAAGATCGTGTAACAGAGAAAAGTTAATTTTTGATTCACTTGGGAGAAGTAAAAGTATATCATAGAGTCCACAGACACTTTCAAATTAAAATAATTATGCCTCCCAATGTGTTGGTCTGAATGCCATGGTGAGCTGGCCTGTCAGGTTGATGGCTCTTGATGAAACAGCCTAAAATAACACTTCTAGTTCCCAGTTCCACCTCTGCCTAAGGCAGCTACCCACTGACAACAGAAAACTGCAGGGGTCCCAGATATTAACAATCAATAACTTGCCAGAAATGGGGACCCAGAGCAATCTCTCAAGTCCATCAACAACTGCTTATCCAAATAGCAGTTGATTTGATGTTGCTCCACTGACTATCGGCTGCCAAGGCAGCAGCAAGACAAGAGTTTAGCTGTAAATACATGTTCAACTTGGGTCTCTATTCAGAATTATTCAGATTAAACTTATACCGTTACATACTATCAAATGTAATATGTGACATTTTCAGCCATATGCAGACCAGCAATCTAATTTTTCTCTTAGATATTTAAGAATTATAAGTAATTTAGCATAGTAGACTAAAAAACTAGTTTAGAAGATGGAGAACAGAAGCCAGTCAATATTAATTCTTGCCATGAATTAATATGCATTTTCAGAGAGGGTATTTTAAATGTAAACTTCAGAAAGTAATTGAGATGTTTGTGTCACTTTGCACAATCTACTAAAATTATTTAGAAGCAGAGGTCAAATTGGCAAACTTATCTAGAGGAAAGAAAGCATTATTAAAAATTTTAAGAAAATAAGGTCAGTGGCCAATAAAATTCAGCTTTGTTAAATATCATTGAATAAAACAAATTTATAACCTGCAATACATATAAAATAGCAGTTCCATATTACAGACAAAAGAATACTTTTATTAGATAAAAATACTGATCTTACTAACTGGCAACAGTTTTTCCACTGGATTGTCTCTATAGCGTTGTCACATGAATTGACTTTCTGACAATTCAGCAAATGTTAAGAACTTTAGGGCACTGTCCCCAAGTAAAATCAGTAGCAGCTTTCACAATTCTAAAACATGAACTATGCAGCAAGCATTATCTCAAATTGCTCCCTCTCCAGATAAGTAGCATTATTTGCTAAACAGACAGACAATAAATAATAATAGCTCTATACTTTGAAATTTGATTCCAAAAGTTGCCCCCAAAACATCCCCATCAAAGCGCAACATCCCTTCATTTCTTCTGAGCTTTCGTAAATTCGTTATCTCTCTTCTTCAAGGAGCACCTTGCTGGAGGTAGGTCATTGCTGGCCCCATCAGAGGGCCCTAACCAGACTAGTGAAGCTCCTGAACTGTGGCGCTGCCAGTTCTCTATTACAAAAGCCATCCTGCAGAGTTCAGCAGAATCGCAAAGACTGATACTAAGTATTATCAAGTAGCATCCTATTTTCTCCTAAGTATCCACAGAAAAATGTATAATTATGTAACTGGTGCATTTGATCCTGACTACATCCTTGTAATAATGATTTACAGATATCTTTGTTCCCAGAAGACATAAGGAAGGTTGCTTTATGATTGCCTTTTTTGCCAGTGAACACCCTCAGCAGAGAAAAACAAACTGCAATCTTACTAATGCTGGTGCGTTTATAGGCTAATCATTTGTTTGTTTTAAATGAGACATTTGATTCCATTAAAGGTAATCAGGCTTTATTATGAATGAAAACATTATTCAATTTCACTTTAGGACCCTAGTTAAATGTATGCAAACATGATTATTACAATAATTCTATTTATTGTGTGCCAGGTATTGTGCTAAGTGCTTTACCTGTGTTATTATATTTAATCTTCCTAATAGTAGAAAATAAATTCCTTGGAGCAAACAAAAGCAAAACTTCTATTGCTTTTATGTCAAGGAGGAGGGGAGAAACATTTAGTTCACTATTAAGTCCCCAGAACTGAAAATGATGTCTGGTATACAATAGGCATTCAATAAATATACACTGAATAAGTATTTGAATGAAAGAATGAATGAAAGGGTGAATAAATTACAGCCTTATCAAGTGGATATTATTAGTTCCATTTAGCAAATAAGGAAAAGGGTTCACAGAGACTATGTGCATATGGTCACAAATGAGTGCATGAAGACCTGTGACTTGCACATCAGCGTTTGATTCCAGGTGGTTCTAAAACCAGTGGTTCTCAATGTTGGCTGTCCAACAGAATCACCTGGACAACCTGAAGCCCAGAATACCTTGGTTAAATAAACTCTCCATTCATCAGAATTTTTTAGGCAACAGTATTTTTTTAAGCTCCTGGGGAAGTCCAGTTACATATACAATGCAGTCTTCTACTATTTAAAAACAGAAATGGGTCCAGTTTTCCGATTCTATATGAGGTCTCTAAGAATACATGTTTCCTTTTGGCTCCCTGCTTTTGAACATGGGTTTCCCTCCACAACAGAGGCTGATCCTGCCAAGCCCAAATGCTTAATAACTAATTAGGCTTCAAGAATCAGGACTCTTTCTCTTGGTGTTTGTCCTGATTCATCCATAGCTCCAACTATGAAAGGAATTTTCCTTCCCTCAGTTACTACCAAACTCTTCATCACTAGAATCCAGTACTGATCACTACGTGTGTTTACGTAACCATCTCTTCTACTTGGGGTCTCAGAGTGCAGTCTCACGCACCGTGCTTTGTCCACTAATATAACCAGCACTTGGCATCTATACAGGTCTCTACAAATATTTGCTTAACAAATATATTTATGGATTTGCTGTTTTTCTCTGTCACAAAAACTAACAAATACATTAAACATTTTCTAGTACACGTATCTGAAAGTTTAAAAAGATTTAGTGTTATTTTCTCCCAATCTCAAATTTTAACCATTAATTTCTTTACTATGCTTGTTTAAAGTTTATTTTATTTTCAATTGTCACTTTTTTAATATATTGAAATAAGCTTCATTAACGTACTGTTGCTGCTGCTGCTGCTGCTGCTAAGTCGCTTCAGTCGTGTCCGACTCTGTGCGACCCCACAGATGGCAGCCCACTGGGCTCCGCCATCCCTGGGATTCTCCAGGCAAGAACACTGGAGTGGGTTATTTACTATGCTTGTTTAAAGTTTATTTTATTTTCAATTGTCACTTTTTTAATATATTGAAATAAGCTTCATTAACGTACTGTTACCAAGCTGTAATCTTGCAAATATCATGGGGATCCTAATTTATTTTATTTTGAACACTGTGTGAAACAATGTTTGCATACAATGTTTGCTATTTTTAATAAAATGGAGGGAGTATATAAAATAGATAATACATAATCATTATGTTCTGGGATACAGAACACAAATTTTAAGTCAAGAGTTTTCTAGATTTTATGGGTATGTGTGTGTGTGTCTGTTTGTGAAGATCAAACTTTTAAGCAGGGAAAAACAAAGCTTTTAAAAAAATTAACAGCTCACAATCAAGGTGTACAAAGCCATGTTTCTGGGTAGGTACAACCCTGTACAAAAGCTATAAACAGTCTCTATAAACAATTATTTTGCATATAAAAAGAGCCAAAAGCTAATGGGAATTATCAACAGATTCACATCACAGTGTATTTTTTTCTAAGAAGGTAGCACATGACTGGAATAAAATGAGAAATATTGTTTTAAACTCTGTTTCTAGACTGACTTGCTGACTGGGCAAATCATATGACCACTTCCTTTATTCTGAATTTCACATTATCCTTCAAGCGAGTTCTCCTGAAGTAATAAATACTTAAAAGAGCAGACTCACTTCTAGTCCTCCACACAGAAAGGTATTAACAAACACAGGCTGGTGCCTAGGATTCAGGGCCCATTCTCAACCTGCCTGAAGAAGCAGAGGCTCCTTGACAGAATCAGGTAGTAAGATGGGCAGGTTGGATGCAATAAGACTCAGGGTGACTGGCCTGGAAACATTTTACCAGAAGTACTTGAGGATAAAGCAGCCTTATCTCAACCACTAGTTGGATAATCTAGAAAGTAAAGCACTAAAAAACAATTTAAGAATTTCCAGGTGTTCCTGGAAGTGCGACAAATGACAACTTCAAAGCTTTCAGCAACCAACTGACAAAAAATTCCTGGACATGAAGTGACAGCAAAGGCAAAGTTTTGCTGTCAGGAGCAGCACAGGAGCTTCTAAGACTTTAGCTAAATCCAGTAACTCTGAATTTCTCTGTCCCTAAGAAGCAATAGTTAGAACTGGACATAGAACAACAGACTGATTCCAAATTGGAAAAGGAGTAAGTCAAGGCTGTATACTGTCACCCTGCTTATTCAACTTATATGCAGAGTATATCATACAAAATGCCAGGCTGGATGAAGCAAAAGCTGGAATCAAGATTGCTGGGAGAAATATCAATAACCTCAGCTATGTAGATGATACCACCCTTATGGCAGAAAGTGAAGAACTAAAAAGGCTCTTGATGAAAGTGAAAGAGGAGAGTGAAAAGGCTGACTTAAAACTCAACATTCAGAAAATTAAGATCATGGCATCTGGCCCCATCACTTCATGGCAAACAGATGGAGAAACAATGGAAACAGTGACAGACTTTATTTTCTTGGGCTCCAAAATCACTATAGATGGTGACTGTAGCCATGAAATTAAAAGATGCGTGCTCCTTGGAAAAGCTATGACCAACCTAAACAGCATATTAAAGAACAGAGACATTACTTTGCCAACAAAGGTCCATCTAGTCAAGGCTATGGCTTTTCCAGTAGTCATGTATGGATGTGAGAGTTGGACTATAAATAAAGCTGAGCACGGAAGAGTTGATGCTTTTGAACTGCAGTGTTGGAGAAGACTCTTGAGAGTCCCTTGGACTGCAAGGAGATCCAACCAGCCAATCCTAAAAGAAATCAGTTCTGAATATTCAGTGGAAGGACTTATGTTGAAGCTGAAACTCCAATACTTTGGCCATCTGATGCGAAGAACTGACTCACTGGAAAAGACCATGATGCTGGGAAAGATTGAAGGCAGGAGGAGAATGGGACGACAGAAGATAAAATGGTTGGATGGCATCACTGACTTGATGGATATGAATTTGAGTAAGTTCTGGGAGTTGGTGATGGACAGGAAGGCCTGATGTGCTGCAGTCCATGAAAGAGTTGGACATGACTGAGCGTCTGAACTGAACTGAAATGAGGTTACTTTGAATTCATGAAATGCATAGGGAATTTGACATGAGTTCTGCACTTCTAAGTGGCTAGTGTGTGTACCTTCAGGGCAGCTACCATGGGAGATTATGGATAGTCAAGGCCAACCTTTGGGTACACAGGGAAAGGCATCGGAGCAGGCATGGCTGGGGGCCTCGAGAGCTCAGTTACAGTCCCTCAAAACACTGCTGATGCAGACCTCTTCAAGGGAAATGCCAAGAACCTGCAATCGACAGAATTTCTAAAAAGCATCTCTCTGGGATGGACCAAAGAAATATGAAATGCTTCCAAGTTGTGAAACCCTAGGTGCAATCTATTTTTGGCTATTTAGCAATTTATTGTTAGATTACCTTGTATCAGAGAGTGCATGACAAAGTAATAGTATTTTTTAAAGTACTGTGTGTGTGTTAGTTGTTCAGTAATGTTCAACTCTTTGCCACTCTATGGACTGTAGCCTGCCAGGCTTCTCTGTCCATTTTTTAAATCTACTTTAAAAGACTTTAAAGGTATTACTTAGATTTAAAAAAATCCAAAATTATTATTTTTTAATTTGGATAATTAAATTCTCTAGGTCCTCTATTTATCTTCAAAAATCATACAACAAACTATTTGCATTTTTATTAGTGATTGAGAAATGACAATACAATTAATACCAATTATTTGATGATTTACTATGATAAATTTAAGGAAGTAGACACACAGATTCAATTACTTATTTTCAACTACTATTGTCTTATCTTATGAAATGGGAATAATTATATAGTTGGTAGGGTTTTGCAAGTAACATGTCTTATTAAACTTTTCACTATATGTTGAAGAAGGTCAGGGATTCTTAATGAATCAACCAAAGACCCAAAGTTGGTTACACGTCTGCACTTGGTGTTTCTACAGCAGGGACGCCAGAACCTGAACAGTCTGGGTGAAAATCGTGGCCCACCTACTCACTAGCTATGTAACTTGGGCAAACTAGTAAACCTCTGAACACCTGAGTCTTCATCTCTAAAGCTGGATAATATTCCCTACCTTATAGTATGGTTGTGAGGATTTATGATACAGAAAGTGCTGAACTCCTTAAATGCCCTCAGAGTACTGTAATTACTACCCCTCCCCGCAATGTTATGCTCTCTTTCTGATTCATGGTTTGGCACATTTCACTACAACATAATCAAGTCAATGAAAACAAGAAACTCTCTATAAATCCCACCATTTCCAAGATCGTGTCATGTCCTGGAGATCTTAAATTTATAGACCTAGTTCTCGCAAACTTTGTGAGAAAATGAGAAACTAAACTCGGAGGCATGCTAGCTATTTCCTGGTCCCCACAGTACTCTCATGAAGTCCCTGACTGCCCCATTCTATGCTGCAGTCCCTATAACTGGACTGTGTTCTGGTTCCCAGTTACAATTCCTTTGGAGTCTGGGTAGGTAAACTACTGTGAATTTCTGTTTTTCCCATATTTGGGAAACTCATTCCTTCATTAGTCCTTCCCCTAATTAGCAATCTTTTTAAATCTCTGCTACATGTCAGGAATAACACTAAATGCTTATGAATTTGATTAGACCTTCACAGCTCCCTCCTCTTTTCATGTTTCCCCCAGTTATGGTTTGGGGGTCACACTGGTTGGCCACAGAGAACTAAGATGCTTTACCTAATTGACTAAAAACCCTGCGACTACTTAAGATATTCCTGATACTGCCTAGGTTACATATCTGCTCACAGTATTATCTCCTCTGATATCACCTCTCTGTGGGTTGGATCCAAGTTGATACCATATCTTTGTATACACCATCTATTCTAATGGCCATCTTCTTTTGAGTGGCAACCTTTTTCCATATTTCCTAACCTTCCAGCACTGTTGTAATTCCTGTTTGTAGGCTCAGCACTAAAAGCAGCTGGTTATGACCCTCTCATTTATTTCTGAATCTCCTTATCATTATCTTCATCAAAACATGGCTTGCTACAAGAACGATCAAAGAGTCTCAGGTGGGGTTTTGAAAGCAAATTTCCTGGAGTAAAGCCTTCTCTACAGTCATTAAAAGCCCAAATGTTTCAAAATTGAATAATTAAAATGACTTCTATACTCATTACAAAAACGTCACTCTGAATGGAGTCTATTTTAGACTATGATCTCAGGATGCCTTTAGCAGAAAGGTAATTCCACATTCAAATCTAGCCGTATCAAGGAAAATTAACATAAAATCTGAATGGGCCCACAACTAATAAAAATAAATGCTTTGTCTAAGCAGAGAATTTTCCAACAAAAACACCACAAAATGAGGTAATTTTTCTGGTTTCAGAAATCTGCAATTTAGTGATCTCATAAACAACACATAGTTTGTTAACAGTATTTCAAAGACAGGAGCAGAAATGCTGTTTAGAGTTTGTCACAGGATTACGCATATGATGACCCTGAAATGGCCTTGAGAGTAAAACTCAAGGACTGCCTCAGGAGATGAGCCAATGCTTCACAGTGAGGAGCTCACTGCCATGATCTGTCCTTGGTTTGGGAACCACACTTGCTGATTTCAGAGGTGCTCCAGGACACTGAGAGGGAGGAGCCTGCCAGTAAGCACGCTTTAAATGTTTAAGTAGAACAAAGTATCTCACACCAAGGAAAGATCTTATATCAATTAAAGCAGCAGCCATGCCAAGGATTTATCACATCTTTGAAACCATGTAAGAATCAATCGTGTCCTATATTTTACGCTACAGAGAAAGAGAAGACTTTTTTTTTTAAAACCAAATGGAAATCTTCATGCTATCCCCACATAGACATGTGAAATTAACAGATGTCACAGAAACAAATTTAAGATATCATATTGTTAACTGAGTTCCCAATAATGGAAAAAAAATATATCAAGTGAAAACAGAATTATAACATTCTCTCACCTCAACTGTATAGTATTGATAATTGGTATCACTGCCGATTGGATTTGGAGATCCCTCCCACCTCGAAATGCAATCCCCCCCTCTTTTTTGGAATGATTGGTTCATTAAGTTCTAAGAGAGAATAATAATTACATTGAGTTCAGGTGTTAAAATTTATTAGGAAAAAAAGTTAGTTAGCACACATGCTACAGTTGCCATATTAGAAAAACGTGGTCTTCACGTTTCTAGGACCCCATAATATTGCATACTGAGTCAGTGACAGCAATATTCCAATTATTGCAAATTTCAACATGCATTTAAATACAAAATTACTATATCAAAATTAATATCAAAACATCTTTTGCAACTTAGTTATGATATTAATCTCTTACATTTTTGTGGATAAGTGAGAGTAAAGGTTATTAAAGTCATATGTTACATACATCCTCCCCCCAAATTCAAACAAAAAAATAAATAAATATGCTCAGAATCATAGGTTATCTACCTACACTGTTCAGTAAACATTAAATCTGTGTGACCACCTAGAGTTTATAAAATTTAGCTTTTTTCCCTAAAAAGTCCATGGAATTTCTGCCTCTCCTGATTAGTTCTCTGATGAGACTTCCAGATTTATGATATGGATTCACCACTGTCAGAATTTTCCTAGCATCTGTAACCAGCAAATAGTCTCAATTCATAATAAGTTTAAAAGAATAACAAAGGCTCCTTTTCAAGAAAGAGAGCTATAAAGATTCTCTTTAATGAGAGAGAGAAGGGAAACATTTACTCAAAATTCCCTGGTGGCTCAGAGGTTAAAGCGTCTGCCTCCAATGCGGGAGACCCGGGTTCGATCCCTGGGTCGGGAAGATCCCCTGGAGAAGGAAATGGCAATCCACTCCAGTATTCTTGCCTGGAGAATCCCATTGACAGAGAAGCCTGGTAGATTACAGTCCACGGGATCGCAAAGAGTCGGACACGACTGAGCGACTTCACCCCTCAACCCTCAAAGATGATTTACACCAATTTTCAAAATGACTATTAGTGTTAAAAAGGAAGCCTGAAAATGCACCTAGACTATACTGATGAGTTTAATGGTCATTTTTTAAAAAGACCATTACACATCTGCGAGTCAATGGATTTAATTTGAAGAGAATTTGAGGGGTTAAACATTCTGTCATGTCAATTTTCACATGATTTAGCCAGAAGATGAGTAACTTCATTGTGTAAAAATTGTTCCTAGGGAAATTGTTTCCAGGGTTTGACTGATATTTTTGCTGGAAAATGCTAGGCAACTGATATTGTTACCTGTGTTCCCTTGATCTAGTGTAATCACCAATTTAACACTGAAACTGAGCACTCAGCAAGACTAACTTAAGGAATGAGAGCTAAGAACATACTTACCACGGGTTGCAATGGGGCACCAGGCATCATGGCATTGGCTAGTTGCATTTGCTGGGCCAACATGGCCATGTTCTTCTGCTGAATCAAGTTATTGCGCCCATTTATCTCCAATTGTGTTTTTAAGTGTGGGGGTGGATGAAGATATTTGCAGTTCTCCCTGGAGCAACGACCCTAAGTAATGAAAGCAGAAAACATCATCTTAAAAAAATAAAATCCACAAATCTTAAAAAAAAAAAAAATCATAATAATATAAACCTATCTTGAATCTACCAGGAGTCTTTCACACAGTGTGTTAATCCAATGACTTTCTAACACATTTGAATAAGTAATAAATTCTATCAAAATGAAGTATTAAGACATTTCAAAAAAGTTTCAAGCTTAGAGAAGTTCCTGTATTTGAAATATTAGCATTAATATTTCTAGATCCAAGTTTAAAAATCTACAAACTGCTAGGGTAATATTAATGCAGAATATCAAATAAAAATCTTAGGCTCCTTCCTTAATGTCTCCTGGCTAACTTTAATGAACCCAAAAGAGTCATGAAATTTTACCATCTATTTTTACTTGTACTGAGTTGTAAGGAAATGAACTTACAGGACGCAAGGCACACTGTATCTTCAGTAAAACACCTTTACACATATCTCATAAGTTAAAATTACTACTAAGCTTTATGAGTCTAAATATTAAGAAATGTATAGATGAAAGGGAGGAAATTCCTACGTATTTCCTGCTGAATACAGTGATCAGTAAGTACAATGAAATATTGGTGAAAAAATGCAGCCTTTAATCTTTCCACAATAAATCTAGTCTCCATTACCTAAGAATTATAAAACAACAGAAACAGATATGTCTACCCTTCAAAAACTTATAGCATAAAATGGAGAAACAAAATAAGTTACTCTAAAATAATAAGAAAATGTGTTTCTTTGGGATGATTCTTCTCATCAAAATATATATATAAGTATGTATTATGAAATATTATCAGGGACAGACCCATTTATTTCAATACAATATTGTCAAGTCATATTGATAGCAACTTATCTCATTAGTTATCACCTCAAAATCTCTTTCACCAATAAATTTAGTTACAACTGTTTGCGAAGGCAAAAAAGGACTTAATTGAAGCCATCAACCACTTTCTTGCGCTTTCTTTGATTTTTCTAAGAAAAACCTACCTGTTTACCATAATTTGACCTTGTACTGTAAACTGACTCAGAAAACTGATGTTTGTGAGAAAATCTGTCAGAATTCTAATTTTAATGACCTATTGGCTTATGTTGATTAAGTTTTATGGAATAAGTTTATCCACAGGCTAATATCATAGGATACTGCCTGCTCTGTTAACAAGCTTTATGTAATAAAGCATTACTAATAATATTTCACGTTAGGAGGCAGTAGAGAACAGTGGACAAGAGCAAGGACATTACAGGTGCCAGCACGTGGGGCAGAGGCCGAGCTCTCTCACTCATCGGCTACATGAGCTGCAAAAAAACTAACTTCTTTAAGCCTCAGGCTTTTCATTCATTTCAAAACTGCTATATAACCCACGTGCATGTGTGCTAAGTCGCTTCAGTAGTGTCCAACTTTTGCGATGCTATGGACTGTGGCCCGCCAGGCTCCTCTGTCCATGGGGTTCTCCAGGCAAGAATACTGGTTCCAGGCAATCTTCCCTACCCAGGGATAGAACCCCTGTCCCTTATATCTTCTGCATTGGGCCTATATAACCTATGCTATACATGGAAACCCTATATAACCTACACTATAAGTTTATTTTAAAGATTAAAAAAGATAATGTATATGTCACATCCTCGGCCCTGTCCAGCACTCTTAGAGGAACAAGGGGAAGGTCAAAAGCTGCTGTTACCACCACCCCCAGCACATTTTAAATTGTATATACAATAGCAGAAAAACAAAATATTGGCATGAAGGTAACTTTTATACCATTAATCACAGCTATTGATACTTTCACAAGTAAAGTAACATGTACATATCTCTGATTTATTCCATAGGAAATCACCATGCCTGATACCTGTTGAGATCATGAGCACGTTATTAGCTTAAAAGCATCTGGATGCAAAACAACCTTCACAAAAACAACACTTCAAGTCACAAGACAAACCATGGTGAATGACTGGCTAACCATGGATGACACATGGTCTAATATCAGCAATATCCAAGTTTGGGTATTTTAGAGAAAATCTACTTTTTCAGTACAAAGAATAACTTGGTTCTAAGAAAAATTCTGGTTATCAATATCTCCACATCATATTTCTTACTAAGATTGGACTTATTTAAGTGCAGATAAGCTGGGTTATATTCACTCTGAGGATTCAGTTAATGTGAGTTCACTCAGATCACTTTCTATAGTTCCGCAAATTCCATAAATAACACAGAGACAGCCCTGGGCGCTGAAAG
This sequence comes from Cephalophus harveyi, assembly GCA_006410635.1. NCBI lineage: Eukaryota > Metazoa > Chordata > Mammalia > Artiodactyla > Bovidae > Cephalophus > Cephalophus harveyi. Next base: position 161,605 of record SJYT01053205.1, read on the forward strand.
CAGCCTTGTGAACATGAACACTGGTCTTCCTCTCTCTTCATCCTAAGGCCTCCCTGGAACACAAACCTCTAGGGCCCTCCAACCTACAAACACAGCCTATATTGAAACAATAAAGGAAAGAAATCACATACAAATCACCATATATTCTGTATCACTGCATCTCAAACTTTTAATAAAAACTCAGGCCCTTTGGTTTTCCTTTTGTCTTCACTACATGTACTCAGGAAAAATGTCTTTCTACTACGTTTCTTACATAAGCTCCCTATCCATGCTCAGCTTGATTTGAGTTCATTGGAGCCTTACTTTCAAAAAGCTATGTATGTCCCAAAGAATCAACTGAGGACATTTTGTGGAAAAAGTACGCAGACTACCTAGCCTCTTTCACACAGTTTGTGGCAACAGACCTGGGGGACCAGAGATCTACATTTTAACAGTATTCCAGGTTATTCTAATTTAGCAGGAAACATTATAAACTACAATTCTGCAAAGCCATGTGAATTTTTCATTGACATCTGTGGAAAAAATAACAGAGTAGCCTCCGCAATGGATATTAGATAAACTTAGCTCCTTAAGAAGGTCAAAACTTGTTTAATGCTGACTGCGCTGCTGAATAATTGTGGTTTGACAAATAAAAAGGTCAAAAGTAAGTTAGAATAAACATCCTCTTCTAGAGAATTGCCTAAGCCCTGAGGAAAACCATGAGTGGCAACCGTTCTATGGAGAGTTAAGGTAAATATGACATCGGTACTTCTCCAGGTTCATCCATCTCCAAGTTCCCAGCCCTGTACCTCAATAAGCATTTGCAGAATGAATGAAGAACATTTCTAACTAAATGCTTAAAGATGAATTCTACTGTAACTCCATTATGGAGACAATGAAGATAATAGAATAAAAACTAGTTCAGTTCAGTCGCTCAGTAGTGTCTGACTCTTTGCGACCCCATGAATTGCAGCACGTCAGGCCTCCCTGTCCATCACCAACTCCTGGAGTTCACCCAAACTCATGTGCATTGAGTCAGTGATGCCATCCAGCCATCTCATCCTCAGTCATCCCCTTCTCCTTCCCACAACCCCTCCCAGCATCAGGGTCTTTTCCAATGAGTTTTGACTGAGTTGTACTAACCTAGTGATGCTTTTGTTCAGAGGCCAGTAATTTGAACACACAATAAATAAAGCTTGCCACAATAAAAGAAGAAAAGGTAACAGGAAGCCTCCAAGTTTCACTGAGGAAAGAAGATCTGTGTAGAGATTTGATGCACTTGGCATCCTAAACTCTATACAGTGCTGAGAATATATTCTAAACCACCTAAAAAATAGAAAGTCAATCAGTATCTTCTGCTCACATACCCAAATTTTTGTATAGGAGCTACAACTCTAAATCATTAGAGATTTTACTCCAAGATACAATAAACTGGGCTGCAGGATTACTGCAAAAACATGCATAAGTTTTTGTAAAGTTTTGATTGCTACAGATAGAATGGAACAAAGATGATTCAGTCGCATCAGATTCTTTGCGACTGTAAAGACCATAGCCTGCCATGGACAGGCTCCTCTGTCCATGGGACTCTCCATGCCAGAATACTGGAGTAGGTAGCCTTTCCTTTCTCCGGGGGATCTTTCCAATCCAGGGAAAGAACCCACATCTCCCGCATTGCAGGCAAATTCTTTACTAGCTGAGTCACAATGGAAGCCCAATAACAAGCAGTTGCCTAATCCAGCACCCTATCTGTTAAAAGTACTAAAAATAATATGAGGAGCAAAATTCCATGACAGTGCATGACATACATCCAAACTATAATATAAATTTGCTCTTAATCATCATTCTATATGGGCATATCCACTAAGAAAAACTGCCATTCTAATACATTTCTCACAATGCTACATTTCTGTGGTTTATTTTTGTTGATTGCACTGAAATCTTACTCTCAGTGAGTTGGTCAGATGATGCTATTCAGCTTATATCGTAAATACCTTAGACTCCATTCAAGGAGACTTTTTATAAGTTAACAACACAGATTCCAAAGATATCCTTGTAATGCATATGCTGTATATTTTAAGGAAATGAAGGAAGTTCAATAAAATATTGATCCAGATTGAGTCCATTTTCCTCTAATAATTTTTCTGCATCTTTAAATAAAAGTAACCTGTTCAAAAAAAGTAAAAAACTTCCCCTTGAAGTCTTAAAAGCCTATACACAGCAATAATGGTCATCAGAGATCATTTGAGGCCAACGGAGAGATCAAATCATCAAATCCTCAATTTCTGAAGTCACAAATTATTAAGTTGTGAATTGAGTTTTCTTATTAGCTTTTGAAATCAGTACAAACAGTGTGATTTCAACAAGAAGATATATACACTATTGTTTGAGCCTCAAAATAAAGGTCTAGTTAATTTTTAAACATTATAGCCTAATAAAGTGTATGTATGGATGATAGTTGCTCAGTCATGTCCAACTCTTTGCAACCCCACAGCCTGTGACCCTACTGGCTCCTCTGTCCATAGGATTCTCCAGGCAAGAATACTGGAGTGGCTTGCCATTCCCTTCTCTACTAATAAAGTATACTTTAAAATAATTACATAGTATGAGCATATATAATACATATCTAAAAATGATATATGATGCATACAATGAAGTATAAATTGTAGAATAAAGAGAAAACTGAATAAAACAGAGGTGGCGATTTAGACATAAGAAAACTATTTGTTAGCTATTCTCAATATTTAAGAACCTGCTAACAATCAAAAATAAAACGTCTTACTTGGAACTTGGCCAAATTTAATAAAACAAAACAAAACAAAAAAAACAAAATTATATTTGAAAACTAGAAAAACAAATTTCCTGTTTTTAATTTCACTTCTTCCACCTAAAATAAAAGAAATACAGTGACTTATGAGGTCAGAATACAAAAAGACATCTCATTAAGTTACCAAATGGTGACTATGTTTTAGAATTAAAATTACTGAGTTATATTTGGGCAGACTCTGAAAAAAAAGGATCAATGAAAAAATTATAAGGATACCAGCTAACGCTCAAAAATCTTATCAAACTTTTATTGGAAATACTGGTTTTCTGATATTTCAATTGTTAAAACTAATATTTTCTTTGCAACAGCTGAGATATGCAAATGTTTTGAAGCACTTTCTAAGAATATTCATTGCTCAGATATTGGCCAGAAACACTGGCAAAAGAATTTGGTAGCTTCCTACTAAAAACTGTTACTGGTTTTTGATCGACCTTTTTTTTTTCCCAGCTAAGATAATACAAATATTCAGAAAAATTCTGCCAAGGTGGGAGAATAAGTGGCAGTCAAGAAATACTGTTTCAGACTTTTCCAAAATGATGATTTTTATGCTTCTGTCATGCTTTTCAATGATCAATTCTAAGACAAGGGTGAATAAATTTACTTACATAATATTTATTTTTAAATTTATTTTACATATATATGCTAAATGCTTTTTTTTTTTCATTTAAGTGAATGAAAATATAAGTTCAGCTCTAGGAATTAGTTTGTTGGTTTTTGCAAATATTGGAAATAAATTAATTGCATCTAAAATACAGGATATTATAGGTCTTATGTATACCTCTTTATGATTCACTTGTTTCCATAAAGGACCTGTGTCAGCTGAAAAAATACATGCATCCTAAAAAGTAGTTCAAGGTTTCTCTACCTCAGCACTACTGACACTGGAAACCAGATAAGCCTTTGATATGGGGGCTGTTAGTAGCAGGCCTGGCCTACTAGATGCCTCTAGCACTCCTGCCCTCAGCTATGACCATCAAAATTATCTCTTGATAACTGCTGAAAATTGTCTCAATATTGCCCAAACACCTCTGGGAGCCAGGGGACGGTAAAACCATCTTGAGTTGAGAGTTAAGCACTGCTTTATACCTAATGGAATTTAATGAAAGCTATATTAATCTGCTCAGGCTACTATAACAAAATACCGTAGACTGGGTGGTTTAAAGAACACAAACATATTTTGTCACAGTTCTGGAAGCTACAAGTCCAAGACCAAGGTTCTGGACAATTTGGTTTTCAGTGAGAGTTCTATTTCTGGCTTGCAGTCACCTTATTATTTCCTCACGTAGCCTTCCTTGGTGCATGCATGCACAGAGTGCACTCTCACTGGTGTCTCTTATTAAGACATTAATCCTTTCAGATCAGGGCCCCACATTTAGGACCTTAACCTTAACTATTTGCTTAGAGGTCTGGTCTCATCTCCAAATATAGCTATACCGGAGACAGGGCTTCAACATATGATTTTAGAGAGAGGTGAGAATTCAGTTAGTAAAAGGGGCAAGGATAATTTTAAAATAGCTAACCTAAATTTATGTGTTAGTAGCTTTAAATACGGAGAAGGCAATGGCACCCCACTCCAGTAGCATTGCCTAGAAAATTCCATGGACGGAAGAGCCTGGTAGTCTGCAGTCCATGAGGTCGCGAAGAGTCGACTGAGCGACTTCACTTTCACTTTTCACTTTCATGCATTGGAGAAGGAAATGGCAACCCACTCCAGTGTTCTTGCCTGGAGAATCCCAGGGACGGGGGAGCCTGGTGGGCTGCTGTCTATGGGGTCACACCGAATCGGACATGACTGAATCGACTTAGCAGCAGCAGCAGCTTTAAATATTTTCATTCTTACATTTAAATGGTAGAATTCTTTATTCCGGAAATTTCCTCAAACATAAGATAACAGATTTGTACTATAACACATGACTAGAATTTGGGAAAATTAAAAGGAATACCACCTCAACACATGACTCTAAAGGGGTGATATTCCTTTTAATTTTGCCAGATTCTAGTAGCTGCAGCTTCTGAAAACTTTCAAAGTAACAATATGTGAGTTTTACTATTCGTTTGTTTGGGTTTTAAATGAAATAATTTTATTTAAAATAAAAATAAAGACTATAGCATATCAAAGACTAAATACATTCTGAAATCATATAAGTCATATTAATCCATTCACTTGTTAACTGGAATACTGAAGATGCTGATTTTTTTTTTAAGGACAAGTCACATTTTCTTGATTTTATTTCCCTACCAAGTCTTTTCAGAAAAACTGAAAGCTAGACACATACTCTCTCCTTTGAAAAAGAAGCTATTGAGAAAGATAAATTAAGTAGCCAAAGAACCAGAAAAGTATTTCTGACTGCCACCTGGAATTCTGGAGAACCCACGGCATAATGTTGTTTTTAATCATATGAAAATGAATGCTGCTGCTGCTGCTGCTAAGTCACTTCAGTCGTGTCCGACTCTGTGCGACCCCATAGACAGCAGCCCACCAGGCTCCCCCGTCCCTGGGATTCTCCAGGCAAGAACACTGGAGTGGGTTGCCATTTCCTTCTCCAATGCATGAAAGTGAAAAGTGAAAGTGAAATCTCTCAGTCATGTCCGACTCTTTAGCGACCCCATGGACTGCAGCCTACCAGGCTCCTCTGTCCATGGGATTTTCCAGGCAAGAGTACTGGCGTGGTTGCCATTGCCTTCTCCGATGAAAATGAATACATGTGTACAAATGTACTTATGCATATACACACATATATATTCACCCCAATTGTATACCTATTTCCAAGAGCAGTGTATGTATTACAAACTCAAACTTTGCTTTTGCGGCAATTTTAAGAAACTTAAGATATATGACTAAAATTTTTATTTCATGCTTTATTTGAAAAAACACATGAGAACTTTTAGGAAGTTATGGAATAAAACTTAAAGGAGCACGGAACTATCATTTTGTAGAAATTCCTAAAGTAGTCAAAGCAGATATCTTCATTTTTTTGTTAGTCTCCAGGGGGATTTCACTGATTTGATGTTATCGTTTATTTGTTTTCTTTTGTTTTACAAATAGGATTCTATACTACATCTCAATGAGTTGACACCTGACCAACACAGGGAGTCTGGTAAAGGGGCAGTTGTTAGGGACACCAACCCCTCCCTCAACATAGTTGAAAATCTGAATATAATCTTACAGTCAGCCCTCTTTACGGGTGGCTTGGCATCTGTAAATTCAAGCAGCTTCGGATATTCTGGTACTAGAGCAGTATTTATTGAAAAATATCCATGTATAAGTGCACCTACACAATTCAAACCTATGTTGTTCAAGAGTCAACTACAGTATATACATTGTTAGTAAGTCAGAACCATCAATTTGCTATATTTAAATACTATGATATGCTACATGATAAATAGATAATACTGACATATTAACAGGAATTTTTCTATTCGTTTTTTATTCTCAAGTATTATGACCCTCTAAGCCATATTATAGGTGCACCCTTGTACTTATTTCAGCTTTGCCATCTAAAAAGGCAAGAAAATAATCTTTAAAACAAACACAATATCTGTTTTAATTTCCTCACTGGACTTTCAGGTAACACCAAGAACAAATGCTTAGCATCCCCACAGAATATGAAGAAAGGAATCATTTCTCCTCTTATTTTTCTGGGAAATTAATCTCTAGTCTCCTAAACTTAACATGAAGTAAAATACAGCAACACTACATCAATACTTAAAGCTTAACTTTTTAGGTGTAAATTGCTATTTCTTCATCCAATCAACATAAGGACAAGTGCTTGGAGCTTAGGTCAATATAAGAGCTGGGAGAATTTTTTCCTACCAGTAAGAGAAAAAAGAAGCAAACATCTATAAATGTATTTTCACTGAAATATTCCTAACTTCTTTATTACTACAGATCAAAAGTGTTTTCAAACAAAAAACAATATAATGCAATTTTTTTTTTGTCTTCCTTTTCCTGATCCCATAAAAAGTTCATGTTCGTATACACACTGTGGCTTAAAAACTACTAAGAGTGTCAGTAAAACCAAAAAAATATATAAACATACATACATGTACATATACACAATCTACTGAGCTTAAATTTGTAATTTTACCATGGTTTGAAAGGACATAAAAGGATGTAACAGACTCTGTTTCTTGAGCATTACACTTTTTCTCACCCAAGTCTAATCTGACTTTAGGGAAGCAATTCTAGGTTAGACTTTCCTAGCTATTTCAAGAGGCCTCTCCAGCATTCAAATGTTCTAGGCACTATTTTGTAGAACATTCCTAAGTTTGATGACGACAACTCTTGGACATGAAAACCAATAGTGACATTTACAAGACCCCAAAATATCCTCAATGCTGACGCAACAGCAACACACTTTAACTCAAACATCAGGATACTATGACTTTTTTCCCAGAGAACTCAGGAGCTTTAATTGCACAACTCCCATTAATCATCTTGAAAATGGCGTAACTGAAACTCTACACGTCTAGATAAGTATTATGTAAACTCATGAGAGTCGAGTTAGCTGCCTCTGAGGAGGAGGAGAAAGGGAAAAAGGCAACAAACCACACACACATTCTCGTAACCAAAACACCACTCCTTTCTCCAGCAGCTTTTGTCTGTGAGAGATCAGATATACGTACAACTGTGACAGCAACAGTTGTTATCAGCGCACAATTTCAGCTGATAGTCATCTGAAGAAATCTTAGCCTCCTCAGAGAGGGCCCACAGGATCTTATATTAGAGTTGCTTCTGATAGGATGCTGTAAGAAGAAACAGTCTCACTGTTTCCTCCTACTCCTGGCCTCCTCTATGCCACAGAGTCCCACAACAGTGTGCAAGCATCTATGAAGTGCTATAAAGGGTTTAGCTGGCACCTATTGTCTGTCACTATTCCACAGTCTTCCTGGGCTCCAAAGATGGGTCTGGCCAGCAATCCCTGAGCCAAACCAGAGTCTCCATGACCTTGTGAAAGCCCAGTGACATTTGCTAGGTGCCAGTATCATTAAACAGTCCAACATTTGTTGGCTGCTTTTTTATGGCATCATAAAGTTGGAAATGCCAGATCACTATGTTTCTATTATTTTTTCAATCGCTTCACTATTTTTGCAGTACAGCAACTGCCAGACTTCTAAACTGTTTGTAGCAGAAACAATTCTGAAGTTTTATGGCATCCAAATCAGACACTCTTCAATCTTGGCTAATAATTAAAAGCACGAACATTTACATAATAAAATTTAGAGTTCTATTTGTAGCGCATGCCTTTCAATTGAGAAATACAAAATGTTTTGCAAATAGTACCCGATTCATCATCCTACCATGATTAGGTGGATTACAGCATGGTTGTCTCTATTATATTTCTAGGGCTTTCCTGAGGGTAAAAAAGAGGTAAACTTCTTGAGTCAAACACACATAATTTTTTCCTTAACAATCCCTTGGAAGATTTGTTTAAGCAGTTCTTTATAGACCTATTTGAGAGTTCCTAGTGCACTGATAAAGCAAAAGCTCTCCATTTTTAAATACCTTTTCAAATGGGAAGGAGAGAGGTTCTCGCTCAAGGACACATAACTAAACACAGACAGTCTAACTACAAAGTCAGTGCTCTTCACCATTACGTTAGAGGTATGTATTTGTACCAATGACCACTTGATCACTGTTCCATGTGCCTGCTTTTCTAAACATTGCTCACACTAAAAACATATATGACTTTATCCAGAATAGGTCAGAACCAATGAAAGCTTCAACCCCCTTGAATTCTGCAAAAGGAAAAGATGTTTTGCAATATAAGAAACTAATTTTATCTTTATAGTTAAATTTATTTTTAATTGAAGAATAATTGCTCTACAATATTGTGTTGGTTTCTGCCAAACATCAGCGTGAATCAGCCATAGGTATACCTATGCCTAAGCAACTAAATTTTGAGAAGACTACTCTAATAGTATTTCCAATGTGTCATGGAAAAAAATTAAGATTCTCTTATAAATTTCACCTTCTCTGAAAACTAAAAAGAAAACAACTGAACACCAAAAAATTAAACTCTTGCTTCACATCATCCATTTCAACAAGAGTCCCAGTGAGGCAAGAGGCTCTTAGACTTTCTATGGATTCCACTAACCTGGCCTCTGGTGATTTAGACAGATCACATGTAAAGAAAAGGTGATTTTATATAGGAAAAGAGGATCCTATATATATATATATATATATATACCTTCTCTGAAAACTAAAAAGAAAACAACTGAACACCAAAAAATTAAACTCTTGCTTCACATCATCCATTTCAACAAGAGTCCCAGTGAGGCAAGAGGCTCTTAGACTTTCTATGGATTCCACTAACCTGGCCTCTGGTGATTTAGACAGATCACATGTAAAGAAAAGGTGATTTTATATAGGAAAAGAGGATCCTATATATATATATATATATATATATGCATATATTAAAAGTGAAAAATAAAGTTAGATAATAATACAAAGAGGTTTTAAGGGGTAAGATTTTCATCCAGCAATTTAAAGAAACTAAAGGAAATCAAAGAGGTAAAACATTTTGGTGAAGTCAGTTGGAGAACACACCACTACTTTGTATTTATATGAAGGATTTATTTGTTTTATTCTAGATCCTATGCCCACAAATATAGGAAAGCAAACCCTGTTTTTACATCTCTAAAATGATAACATTTGTCTTTAGTTACGATAAACCTTAAATTATAAAAAACTCTGGGATTCCCTAACTGAAAACAAACGTCACTAGCTTCCTGACCTCATAGATTCCGCCTCAAGTCCAGCCATTAAACGCGACTGCTTCACATAAACAATGACAGAGCGTGAAGCAAAAGTAAGGCGACAAAGGTCCTCATTACTGCTGACCACTGTCTCCTTCAGACAGATCAACTTTGTACTTGAACAAAATGTGCTCAATGCCACTGCCTCAGTCCCCGTGGGGAAAGCACTGCACCCACCCCCCCTTCTCCCCGCCCAGCATCCCCATGACAATTTGCTAAAATTGTGCACAGCCATCAGCTCTCCCTCAGACTTCAGGCTGCTTCGAGGAGCAAGACAATTGGCTCCTGGGCCCAGAATACGTCTCTATTGGATGCTGACTGCAGTAGCACAAGCAGTGGGATGAAAAAAAAAAAAAAGCTCTTGAGGTAAAAAAGCAGTATTACAACACAGGTTATCTGAGCCTCTCTCCTCCTCTGCCCCCACCCCTACCCCTAGAGACTTTCACTGGCTTTCTCTGGCAGGTTTCCAAACATCTAAAAGAGTAACCATCCACAAAAGTTACTTAAAAATTATTGCTGGGAATAAAACAGCAAAGTCTCTGAATTTAGAGAAATCATTCATTGTATTCCTACTATCCTCGAATAGCTCTCTGGAAAATGATCCATTGTAACAATAAATACATAAATAAAAAAAGATGCCTATGAACTATGGAACTCTTTCAAGACATCTGTAAAATGAGTTTCTAAGGCAGAAGGGTACTGAAGTCGTGACTTAAACTTCGGCATTTGAAAAGCTTAATCATTACAAGCTGCTTGTTCTAAACAGCAATCAGAAGCTGCGGAGATATTCTGAAGTGCTTATTTAAGATGAAAAGTACGGAGATGTTGAGCCTCACGGGAATGCCAGCCATGGCAACACTGTTTTATAATAAGCCAGAATGTGAACGTAAGAGGGAAAAGCACAGGCGGCTGTCACATGATGTTTTTCTCCTGCTATCACATCATCAACATTTAGGCTGAAAGCCCGGATCTTCTAAACACCAGGCTTGGGTGCATTAAGTGAGTAAAGCAACGTTATCTGTGAATCTGACACTGTCTACCTCTGGCTACAGCAGGTGGTTGTTAGTAGATATAGTCATTTCACGTTCCTTGGCACTTTGCACATGTCTGTCTTCCTCCCAAGAGGGTCATAGGGCTTTACTGTGAACTAATTACATGGCTTCCTCCCATGCTGACTGCCTCCAGGAGGGGGCTGTGCCTCAGCCTTGTGCCCCACCCCAGTCCAGGTCAACATGCCCAAGAAATGTTTGCCAAGTGAATCAGTCCTGACTTTATTTCAGAATATATTCTGTCCAGAGTAGAGAAATATAGTATGATATCACTTACACAGTGGAAGCTAAAAAAAATTTAAAAGATACAAATGAACTTATTTACAAAACAGACTAACAGACTTAGAGAAGGAACTTCTAATTACCAGAGGGGAAGGATGGGGAAGGGATAGTTAGGGAGATTGGGATAGATATGTACTCATTGCTACATTTTAAATGGATAACCAACAAGGACCTACTATACATAGCACAACTCTGTTCAATATTATGTAACAACCTAAATGGGAAAAGAATTTGAAAAACAACAGATAAGTGTGTGTAGAACTGAATCACACCTGAAACTAACACAACACTGCTGCTGCTGCTGCTGCTAAGTCGCTTCAGTCGTGTCCGACTCTGTGCGACCCCACAGACGGCAGCCCACCAGACTCCCCTGTCCCTGGGATTCTCCAGGCAAGAACAGTGGAGTGGGTTGCCATTTCCTTCTCCAATGCATGAAAGTGAAAAGTGAAAGTGAAAGTGAACTATAAATAAGTTTACATTAAAAAATCCTTCAGACACACAAAAAAGGAAGGAAAAACAAAAAAACAAACAAACAAACAAACAAAAAACAACAAAGAAATTAACACTCTAAATCAATCCATGAAGAAAAAAGAGAAAATGTTAGTTACTCAGTTGTGTCTGACTCTTTGCCACCCTGTGGACCATACAGCCTGCCAGGCTCCTCTGTCCATGGGATTTCCCTGGCAAGAATACTGGGGAGGGTAGCCATTCCCTTCTCAAGGGTATCTTCCCAACCCAAGATCAAACCTGGGTCTCCTGCATAGAAGGCAGATTCTTTACCATATAAGCTATCAGGGAAGTCCATGCTGCTGCTGCTGCTGCTAAGTCGCTTCAGTCGTGTCCGACTCTGTGCGACCCCAGAGACGGCAGCCCACCAGGCTCCCCCGTCCCTGGGATTCTCCAGGCAAGAACACTCAGCTTAAAAAAAAAATTATATAAAAAATCTTCTTCCAATAAAGTAGTTGTTAAAAACATTCCTCTGCATCTTCACCCAAACTTCTACACCTTCACCCAGTCAACTCACACCCTATAGCCCTGTTTTCGCTCAATTCAATTATATTCCCCTTTCCCCCTAGTCTCCTTTGCTCCATTTTCTAGTAACTTACTATTAATACAATACCAGCATCCAAACACAAGTCTGTACTTTGCTCCAACCCAAAGAAACAACATGGCCCTTTGTCGGACTTCTTGTGCCTTTAGTGTGAAAGCTCCTCCTCTGCAGGCCTTGGTGATCTGCACACAGAAACCATCCCAGGAACCATCCCAGGATGTGATGTAAAAGAGTAGCAGAGCCCCAGGCTCAATGGCTACGATCACGTGAACTGGAATTACCAGGTTGTTGGTTCTAAAGCCAACTTTGGTATTTATTAGCAGTAAGACTGTGTCAATTACTCAACCTCACTCTACTTAAACTTCCTCTTTTATAAAACCAGAAGAATACCATCCTAGGGATGATGTGACTGATAGGTAAGAACACAGTATAACAGCCTCTGATGAGGTGCTGGTACTCGGTGACCGGACAGCCCTGAGTCCCTTTCCCACACCCAGCACATTCTTCACATCCCTGGAATCGTGCAACCCCCAATTCCCCTCACACACGCTTGAAAGCATTCCTTCTCCTTTTCCTTCAACCCCTGTTTTGACAGAGTCCTTCAGCTCACAGTCAAGTTAGAATCTCTTTGAATGAACTAACTCCCACAAAAAAGGAAGTGGCTAAAGATGGCAAATGTTCAGTCCAGGGGGGACAAAACCACTTCTTTAGGAGCCAGGGAGCCCTGGCTTGAGTGCAGCTCTGTCAGCCACCAATGTGGCCTCAGGTAGGTGCTCACCTCCAAGCCCGCACAGTGCCTTCATTTGTGAAACTGCATCAAAGGAACTTAACTCCCGAGTGGCTGTGTGAAAGCTTCCCTCTTGCCCAAGGACAAATCAACCAACGCTCATTTCTCTGACCATTAGGAAACGATTTTAACAGAGACTGATAAAACATGGAATCATTTTCTTAGGTTAACTCTGATGATGAGATATGACCCTTTTCAAATGTCCCTTTCCGTGGACATTTTCTCTTTCCTTTTTCCCTTCCTTCCTCCTCGCACTTTCTTGCCAGGTGGCATAAACTCACAGTGGTGAATTCAGCACCTGTCAAATTGTATCACAGGTAATTTTTACAAGTCTGTCTGTCTCTCGAGATTAAGAAGTTGTTAAAGACAGGCTGAAATCTAAGCATTTTCAGTATGCTTGCAAAATGAATAAGCAATTTAGGAGACAAGAAGGACATTTCGGTGTCCAAGTCACCACACCAATGAGACACCACTGTTTAAGTTTTAAGACAGTGGTCCTTAATCATGGTGTGCATGCGTGCTAAGTCGCTTCAGTCGTGTGCGACTCTTTGTGTCACTGTGGACCACAGTCCGCCAGGCTCCTCTGTCCGTGGGGCTCTCCAGGCAAGAATACTGGAGTGGGTTGCCATGCCCTCCTCCAGGGGATCTTCTCACCTAGAGATCTAACCTTCATCTCTTATGTCTCCTGAACTGGCAGGCAGGTTCTTTACCACTAGCAACACCTGGAAAGCCCTTAATCATGGCAGTATATGACAAATTAAAAATTCCTATGCCCAGCCTCCATCCCCAGAAATTCTGATTTAATTGATTTTGGCTGGATCCCAGGAAAGCTCTCAGACAGTTCTAATGGCTGCTACTCTGAGGACCATTGGTGAACCTCTGTCTACTAATACACATTCTCATTTACACATCCATCACAACCCTTTCCACAGGTCTTTTAAACCAGTGTTTGCCAATGACTTCAAGATAACAGCTAATGTCATCTGCCTGTTAACTGATACTTGTGTTTCTACACTGTCTCCTCACGGCTCCTTTCCTAGACAGTGGGAGAAAGGGTGTTCAGGGCAAGGGTGGACACAAAAAGAGCTACTGCCTTGTGCTCCCTTGGGCATATCATCTTGGGTGCACACGCAGGCAACAGAGAAAGCACAATGGAACAACTGATTCATTGTCTCCTATCCAACCTGAAAAATAAGCTAGAAGATAGGCAATGAATGGATGGGGCAAAAAAGTAAAATAAGTGGCCTTGACTAAAATATGCTTCATACCAAGCCTTAATATTTTCTAGAAAAACTAATTTATTTATTGATCCACCATTTATCTACTTGGAGAAACCACTCATGTACTGAGTGCTGCAGGGCACAGGAGACAGAAAATGAATGAGACACACAGTCTATTCAGGGAAATAAAGCAGGCACATAAAAAGCGCGAATATACAGAAAGAAGACAAAAAGCATCGTAACAGGCATTCAGATGAAGAGTTCTTACAATTTCAAGGAAAACGAGAAAGATTCCACTTAGAAAAGTCAGATAATAGCTTTGAACAAGAGAGAGAATTTTATACATGATGAGTTAGAAAAGATATTCAGGTAGAGGGAATAGCACAATTTGAAGCATCAGTAACAAGTAATAAATCTGTAATAAGAGTCACGGGAAATAAAGTTTGCAAAGTGAGCCCAGCTTGGGGACCCTTTTAAAAACTGAGTTAAAGATTGTCTACTTCCTTCTACAGGCTAGAGAGAGTCTCTGAAGGGGACCAAGGATGACGTTGGCAAAACTGTGTTTCATGAATTCATCAGACAGGAGCTAAGGGGGACTGATATGGCTGAGAGTTTAGGGAAAGAAGACCAAATTAAGTAATTATTTTAATAGTCCAGACAAGAGCTACCACAGACCTACCCATTCTCCAGATCATCATCCCACCTTTTCCACAGTCCCCCACCCCACACCATCCTAATGCACACTCATTCTCTCTCCCTCCTCCTCTCTCTCCCAGCCATATTAAACTAAACTACATTCAGTCCCTTGGGCAAGATGTTACTTTGTCCATGTAGATCCAGTTATTCAAATACTTCATCCTAACCTTCATCTCTTCTGTTTGGCCTGGCTAATTTCCAGTCAGTTAGACTCCAGTTAAATGTCACCATCTCCAGGAAGTTCTTTAAACTTCAAGTCTTTGTTTAATGCTCTTTTAGTTGGCTCCAGAGCATTCATTACATTTTATCATAATCACTTGGCAGTTGCCCTTGTCTTTCACTAGACCAGGAATGAGGGTAGAAACCACCACTGTCTATTTTTCAGCTGTACTCCCAAAACAAGAACATCTAGGATAGTGATGGGCTCATTACAGGTATTAACTCACTGAATGAGCAAAGAAATACATGAGTCTTATAAAGTAGAATATATATTAAATAATATACATGTGTGCTTAGTTGCTCCGTCACGTTTGACTTTTTTGAGACCCCATGGACTGTAGCCCACCAGCCTTCTCTGTTCATGGGATCTTCTAGGCAAGAATGCTGGAACAGGTTGCCATTTCCTTCTCCTGGGGATTTTCCTGACCTAGGGATTGAACCCACGTCTCCTACATTGGCAGGTGGATTCTTCACCACTGAACTGCCTGGGAAGCCCAATATATGTATGATACATACATAATACACACACACACATATATATATATATATAAAACACACACACATATACTGGACATGTAATATTCATACTGGTATGTTAACCGTATGTCTAACTTCTAAAACACAGCTAGAACAGTGCTTTTTCAAAATCTACTAATGTTTTGAAAATGTATTTATTGATTAACTGCCACATTTAGCATGATTATTTTCCAATTTCTTGCTACTTAGTAGCAAATTTCAGATTCAATCATTAGGCCATTACTTTATTTCATGGCTTCCTTCATTCCCAGATAAAAACTAGACTCCATACTACAGTCACATGAGAAAAGAGTAAATAATTGAAATCAGAATTACTCAGATTAGAAAATGTTACTTAGAAGTGTCAAGAAGTTAGGTATGCTCAGTCACTCAGTTGTGTCCTACTCTTTGCAACCCCATGGACTGTAGCCCACCAGGCTCCTCTGTCCATGGAATTCTCCAGGCAACAATACTGAGTGGGATGCCATTTCTTCTCCAGGGATCAAACCCATGTCTCCTGCATTGGCAGGTGGATTCTTTACCACTGCAACACCTGGGAGGCCCAATAGGGTAGCTTGGCAAACATTTTGAGGCATTCATTGCTCACGGGATTATTAATAAAATGAAACAAAAAATGTGGCTTTTTCCCACAACTGTTTTAACAGTTGTTAGAATAGCAAAAAAAGCAGCTGATAATCAAATGGACTGATTATACAAACAAAAAGTAACTCCTTCTAAAATCAGTACTCTGTGTTATAAGCTGCCAGAGTTTTGCTAAAGTATATTGGCTTATGTGGGGTGGGGGACAGGTGCCCCAGACTCCACAGAAGTGAGTCAGTGAGGTTACCAGAGCACGTGGAACACACAGCAGGAAAAGATTTACAATGTATTAGTCAACGAGTTTATTTTAAGGAAGATTAAATGGAGAACTATGTAAGGACCAATAAATACTTTAAATAGATTCAAGCAAAAGTTTACAAATTATCAGTAGCCTTACTGTTTATGCCTAAAATATGTTATCAATCATGAGTCTGAGTCAAGCTTCTTATCTCCAAGATTTTCTGAAGTGAAGAAACTTTCAGATGACATCATTCATTTTGAACAGTCTTGCCAACCACGACCTACTGTAGCTTTACTTTCTGTTATTTCTCCTTTTGTTATTTCCAGTAATAGTCAAAACCATGTTATACCTTCTGTGTTTTCCTTGAACATTTAATTATTATGGGCCCACTATGTAAATGCATTTCTTAATTCACCATAAGCTATTTCTTATACCCCAGTTTTCATAAATAAAAAACTGCTCACACAAATGTACAGATAGTTCATTAAAATAAGCAGGTAGTCCCCAAACTTTTTTTCTGAGAATTTTAACCTACATCTTTCTTTCATCTCCTTGCCTATCAAAAAAGAAAAGAAAAGGTGGAGTGGGACTGATCATAGATCATAACACAGAGTATATGTCAGAAAATAAATAATGAATACTATGAAGTGTCCTGTTATACCAAGGGGGACCAAGTGCAGAGGAAAAAAAAAGATCAGGAGCGAAGCACTTTTGGGGAGCAGTTCAATCAACTCACAATGACCACAGGAGTAGTGGGCATTAACTCCATTAGTCTGATGTGGAAATTAAAGTCCACCGAAGTTTCATGACTTGCCCAAGATCACAGAAAGAGCAAATAAAATGTAAATCCAGGTCTGTTACCAAGTCTAAGGATTATGTCCTTTATAGCAGACCTGGCTTCTCAGGAATCCAAAAAGTCACGAGGTTCTGCTAAGTAAAACAGCAGCAAGCAATGCCACACAAGTGGGAACTTCAGGCCGTTACAAAGACAGTGGATAAACTAACCTGGCTGGTATGAAGGCTTTGTTCAGGAGAGGTAAGGTGAGAGAGCTAAGGCAAAGTTAAGTAGAAATAACTTAACAAAGTTAAGCGGAACTTAACAAAGTTAAGTGGAAGCCTGGTTAAGAAATCTACAAAAAAGCCAAGATAACCCATCCACCAAGTGCCTTTGCTGAGACCCGCCTGAATTTCAGGAAGACCCTGCATAGTGAAAATGGCCTACATCAGAGGGATATAGAAAGATTCCACTCATTAAGTCCAAGTGTAGTGACTGTCGGGTACATGGTTTCTAACAATATAAGACAAAACATTTGCACTAAACTGTTCAAGTGGGCTAGAACATCAAGTTAGGATGTGACGGACAGTACAGACCAAAGTGGCGAAGAATAGAAACTAGACTGAAATGATCGTCAAGACTATTATTTGATAATTGAGTTCAAAATAATTTATATTACCCTATGAAGAAATGAAACTGTACCAAGTCACTCTATTAACCCTGAAGAAATAAGTCTGCTTTGCAACCTTAGATTTATGAAAATAAAACATTTCTTACAAAATAAAAACTATTACTTATCCACATTTTTTTTTTTTTTTTACAAATTAAGAACATAAGAGTTAAATACAAGGTAAGGAAATTAAATGAATGATGAAAGGAAGAAAGTTTGCCATTTATTGTCTATGCTCTTACAAACAGGGCAGTGGGCATAACCAACTCAACTAAAGCCCTCCCAGCGCCAGGCTCCATCTGTTTATCCTCTTCACAGCACTAGTCATACCTGCAATCATGTTGCTTATTTATGTGTTTCCTTATTCACTGACAAACACCACTAGGGATATAAGATCCATGAGGGCAAGGCCTTGCTTCCCTGAGCCTGGAGTGAGTCACAGAGTGTTGAATAAAGGAAAGACTAGATCTCCCATAGTCCTCCCCACAATTCTATGATGGGAGTACTGGAATCTCCACCTCCACCACCTATTTCATGCTGATGAGGATTCAGAGATCCTGTGATATTAAATAATTTGTACAAAGTCACAGAACAATTAAAGCAACAGAGACTCATCTGCCTGATTCATATGTTCTGCATAAACATATTTGGCCAGCTATGTTTAGAAACTAAGACAATATCAAGTTGAAATTTAAATAGTCAGTGGTATTTCAAATGAAGCAGTGAAAAAAACAATCTTTAGAGGACTCTTTTCACTGGATATAAGTCCAGTCAAACAGATTTCTTCTAACTGTCACCACAGTATGTATTTAGTTACACTATGAATTTCACACAAATTAATACGACACTTTGCAAATCATAAACAAAGCTGTCTCTGTTGACCTTTGGGAAAAACTCAATTTTGCTCCAAAGTATTTGTGTTACCACTACAAAGGTCTCAGTGGTTCTCACTTTGGAGAAAATTATGAAGAAAACCTAGCTGATAATCTTGGTTTTTAAAAACTCTAGGTTCATCTTCTAAACACATGTAGGATGAACTGAATGTCAGTGTTAAAAACAGATTCACACTAAATTGGTTACTCTCAATAACTGTTAGAAAAGCTCTATAAATTTAGACACCATTTTCCATTGAAATTCTTAGAAAAAGGATTTAAAATAATTTCATACCTCCTATTATAAGGGATAATACGGCATAAGGACTAAGAAATGACTCTTTTAAGAAAACAACTATATTTAATATTCAAATTCACCATGCCAATGACTACACATACATTGGAAAGGAAGCTGTATCCACAATTTTGCTGCTGCTGCTGCTAAGTCGCTTCAGTCATGTCCGACTCTGTGCGACCCTGTAAACAGAGGTCCACCAGGCTCCCCCGTCCCTGGGATTCTCCAGGCAAGAACACTGGAGTGGGTTGCCATTTCCTTCTCCAATGCATGAAAGTGAAAAGTGAAAGTGAAGTCGCTCAGTCGTGTCCGACTCTTAGTGATACCATGGACTGCAGCCCACCAGGCTCCTCCATCCATGGGATTTTCCAGGCAAGAGTGCTGGAGTGGGGTGCCATTGTAAATACTATTTTTATAGTATTAATAAATATACATTGGAGGTCTATTAACTTATCATACTGGATGACACAGGGTAGAAGAAAGACAAAATGTAATTCTAATTAGTAAAAAGAGTTGGATGGAGGAGAAATGAGTGGAAGCTAATTTCATGGGACGCATCCTTAAGAAGAGATGAAAATAAAGTTGGGCTAAAATGGTTGAAGGACATCCTCTCAACCCTGACAGGATTCATGCTCTACCGCCCCATTCATTCTCTTGAGCAGGTAAGTCATCAGTGGCTTTCTTACCTACTAGTTCACTGGGATTCCAGAGACTTCTAGCTCACTGCCACCATTTTGTGGCAGTTCAAATCTCAGAAAATGAAAGGGCTACAACTACTGTGCCCATTAAAAGTACGGTGAATTGCCTCCATGCTTCGGTCATTGTAAGCAGCACTGCAGTGAACACTGGCATACAACCTAAATGTCCAACAAGAGATGAATGGATGAAGAAGATGTGTGAATACACATATAATGCATAAACAAGGGAATATTACTCAGCCATAAAAAAGAATGAAATGATGCGGGATGCAGCAACAAGGATGGACCTAGAGACTGTCATACCATGTGAAGTCAGACAAAGGAAAATATCATATGATATCACTTCTATGTGGAGTCCAAAAAAATGGATACAAATGAACTTCTTTATGAAACAGACTCACAGATGCAGAAAACAAAGGAGGAGGGGTTACCAAAGGAGGAGGGGTGAAGGACTAAATTAGAAACCAGGGATTAACAGATACACACTACTTTAAATGAAATAAACAAGATCTTCCTTGTTACAACACAGGGAACTATATTCGATATCTTGCAATAATCTATAATGGTAAACAATATGAAAAAGAATACATACACACACACACACACATATATATATATATATATATATAAAAAGCTGAATCACTCTGCTATATACTGGAAGCAGTGTATATCAACTATAATTTGGAAAAAAAAAAAAAGGAAACCGGAAACAAAGAGAAGCACTCTGGAACCTGGAATCAGTTTTGGATATCAAAAACTCCTCTAGGATAGATAAGATTGTAGCCACAAGATAACTGGTGATTCTAAGCTGCATTACAGATTTAAAAGCCACGCAAGGGCCATAAGCACCTTCTATGTGAATTCTAGTGAGAATGCATGTTGCTCCCTTCTCAGACCTCAGAGGTACACAGGCACAAGTGGAGAAGGGATTTGAGGGAGCGATGACCTAAGACGGGGAGATGGCCGAGTAAGTGTTAGGTGAGAAGGACAGGAATGTTTATATAGAGGAGTTATATTATCTTCTTGCAGCATCTAAGCAAGTGATGCAAATTCCTTTTAGGAGGGAGGTATCATTAAAGAGAGAAGATAGGACCAGTCTAGAACTTAGGACCTAAGACAATAAATTAGATACTGTATTAACATGCTAGAAAATTCAACAGACCATCTGTGAAGGCATGTTTCCTGTTAAAAACAGAAAAAGAGCGGGGCTTTGGGATTTTCTACTCAGATGAATTTCAGGAATATTTTTGCATCTTTAAGAAGTTTCCCTTACTTTACCGGAAAAAAGTGAGAGCATCCCTTTCAGAAGAATGTGACGGTATTGGCAGAGCACGGAGGTATTCTGAAAGGCTACTTTTATAATGTCTGTTCTTTCTTTGTGTGTATTTTTCCCACCCTGAGATGACAGCTCACCCAATTAAGGCTATTATATAACTGTGCTCCAAATAGAAGGGAATCAGTTAAGAAGAAATGCTAAAAAAAGATATATTATTCAAAAATTAAAGATTAACACTTCAAATTTTTTTTTATTTCTTGTTGCTACTTAACAAAAACAGAAATTCTGGGGCAGTTGTTTATTCAAAGAGGCAGAAGTAGAAGTATGCCAATTTTCAAAAGCATTCCATTCATTTTTGGAGTTTTGAAATAGCACACGAAATGTAAATATGTACAAAAGGCTCAATTTGTTGAACTCTGTCCCCATTAACACCACTGCATTGGGTCTCATATCAATTTCAGCTCTCAGAAAGATGCTCTGAAATTTTTAACATAAGCATTACGGAGCAATAAGAAGTGAATTACATATTCATATGAATACAATATCATTCAAGTATTTTAAAAATTTAAGGCCTATCTTTAGGAGCCTCTTGTTGATATCTCTGTTTATGTTGCATCATATGAAGAAAAAAGAAGTCTTTATGCCAGTATTTGCTAGTTATAAATCTCAACTGCCTCTCCATAATATAAATTTCCTTTTCCAAAATGACAAGACTCAATGATGTTTCCTGTACTTATAACCCATGTTCAATAGAAGAAACTCAAAAATAGTTTGCGATTCATTCAAACTACAGAAGCTTAAGAGAATGCCAATACTTTATTACGAATTCCTTGAAAACTCAGCCTTTCCCACCAAAGTAAAATTGGAAAGCATTCCTAAGAATGTTTAAATGGGCTTCCCTGTGACTTGGAGTAGGAGGGGGAGAGACACACAGATAGGCATGCCTGAGGCAAATGTGTTACTTCTCACTGCTACCAATTTGGATGTCAGCACTTCAGTAATCAAATCTGATTTTTTCATCTCTCACATACATTCTGTTTTTCATCTTGAATTATGCCAAGGTGTTTGGTATAGGAAGCAGCACTGCAGTAATGCCTGGCATATGTTTAGCAAAATGCTGTGCAAACAAAACCATTGCTGGCAGAGGGTAGATGCATCAAGGATAAGGAAATGTACAAAATTAAGCCCCCCGATACAGTCAGCTTTCCTCCCTCAAAAGTCTTCTGGAGCTGTAAGAGGCATTTGGCTTCCCCATGTGATTTTCAGGCAAGTTGTGTGAACCAAGTTTGCAAATCCTAATAACAAGGTCAGAAGAAGGAAGGTGTATAGGTATGAGAAACTGGACGAAAAAATAAAAATGTGGGATGGTCAGGAATGTGAAGGGCAATGTCAGAAATCTGTGAAGGGTAGCTGAAGCAGTTACATAACACATCTGCTCCTAGCTGTGAAGACTTCACACTTCAAACCTAGGGCTGTCATTATCCATTCTAGGAAAGATTTAAATTTCTCTAAGAAAGATCACCTTTATGTATAATATTATATGGTGAAGTTCCTTTAAAAATGATAAAGGAGACAGACAGTGTTTAAAAGTGGGAGTGGCCCTCACGTCATTGTTTTGGTAAGGAGAGCCATTCTACAAAGTGCTCTGCCTCTCCAGACTACAGGACAAGAGCATTCTCGTCTGTGTCCTATGGACATCCCCTTCCCAAATCAAGTATCCCAGTATTCATGTTCCTGCTACTTGGGGGTGCTTCTCCACTACAAGAAAGAAGGTATGGCATTTTATTTCCAAAAACGTGATCTCAAACTGATTAACATTTGTGTGTTTGAGTGTGTCTAGAAAGAGATATATATATAAGAGAAGTGAAGATATATATATATATATACACACACACACACACACACTCACATATATATATGGGTATGTGTATATACAGGGAGATCCATATCCACATATACAAAACAGCATATATGGAGATTAAAATCCCTTTCAAGATCTATAAAATCCCTTCAAGATCTGTGAAATGGTAAACTTGGAAGGACTGAATGAAAGTAAATTAGTCTCTAAACAACAACAAAAGTGTTAGTCGTTTAGTCGTGTCCAACTCTTTGTGACTGCAGGGACTGTAGCCCGCCAGCCTCCTCTGTCCATAGAATTCTCCAGGCAAAAATACTGGAGGAGGTAGCCATTCCCTTTTCCAGGGGATCTTCCCGACCCAGGAATTCCAGCTCTAACTTTCAACTGGTAGGCCCTAGAACCAGAATCATTGGTGTTTTCCCACAAAATTCTGTGTCTCCTCTGTCCTACCATTTCCCATAGCGTATCTAGTTATATATCTTCAAAGTCGTAAACCCTGGACTGGCTGCAAGTAGGCAGACGTGAGAACTGAACTGCAAATTAGAACCACTCATGACCAAGACAGACGCTGTTAGTATAGCAATTGAAAGGCGATAGAAGAAGAATATTCCTTCATTCAATTATGAGACTGGGACTTCCGGAATTAAAAGAGCTGAAGATCTGAAAATGATAACTAACCTTTGTTAGATTTTTTCCACTTTAAAAATTCTATTTGTACATCCCTGATAAGAAAAGACCTTTGATACTCCAAAGCACAACTGTGTCCTCTAGACCGCTGTAAATCCCCAAACACAGAAATGCCCCACTTCATCAGGGCCACTCTGTATGTGAAGTCAACAGGGACATACTAAGGTGGGTAGCCGATTGGGTATCCTCTCCAGCTGAGGCAACAAGCCCACCTAGGGCACAGTGACTTACAGTTCATCCCAAGCATGAACACCAACAATTACATGTCATCAATCTTTGGGACTACTCCCAAATCCTCAAACACTGTAAGAATATATAGGGTCTACTGAAATCCAGTTGGCCCATAAAACAGTGTTCAAGGCTTGTGGTTCAAAGAATTTGGCATCATACAGGGAGCTAATATCTACTTTTCCATTTATGGAATGGCCTTGGTAGCTGATTTATCACTCTTTATATAAATTAATAATACCCTTTTTTTCACTTTTCTTAGGTTACTAGAGACAAATGTGATAGTCAAATCTATCCACAAAGCATGTATGTGTATATTTACACACATATTGTCACCCTGCTTATTTAATTTATATGCAGAGTACATCATGAGAAACGCTGGGCTGGAAGAAGCACGAGCTGGAATCAAGACTGCCGGGAGAAATATCAATAACCTCAGATATGCAGATGACACTACCCTTATGGCAGAAAGTGAAGAGGAACTAAAAAGCCTCTTGATGAAAGTGAAAGAGGAGAGTGAAAAAGTTGGCTTAAAGCTCAACATTCAGAAAACTAAGATCATGGCATC
>SJYT01053205.1:185956-218077 GCA_006410635.1 Cephalophus harveyi
TGGGCTCCAAAATCACTGCAGATGGTGACTGCAGCCGTGAAATTAAAAGACGCTTACTCCTTGGAAGAAAAGTTATGAACAGCCTAGATAGCATATTCAAAAGCAGAGACATTACTTTGCCGACTAAGGTCCGTCTAGTCAAGGCTATGGTTTTTCCAGTTGTCATGTATGGATGTGAGAGTTGGACTGTGAAGAAGGCTGAGTGCTGAAGAATTGATGCTTGTGAACTGTGGTGTTGGAGAAGACTCTTGAGAGTCCCTTGGACTGCAAGGAGATCCAGTCAGTCCATTCTGAAGGAGATCAGCCCTAGGATTTCTTTGGAGGGAATGATGCTAAAGCTGAAACTCCAGTACTTTGGCCACCTCATACAAAGAGTTGACTCATTGGAAAAGACTTTGATGTTGGGAGGGATTGGGGGCAGGAGGAGAAGGAAACGACAGAGAATGAGATGGCTGGATGACATCACTGACTCGATGGACGTGAGTCTGAGTGAACTTTGGGAGCTGGTGATGGACAGGGAGGCCTGGCATGCTGCGATTCATGGGGTCGCAAAGAGTCAGGCATGACTGAGTGACTGAACTGAACTGATACTGCTAAATACGTGTGTGAGATTTGTGCTACACTACGGATTTAAGCAGCATTTTAAGATTCAAACTCTAACATTTTCTCATGTTCAGAAGTAATATAGTTGAACTAATTTTGTCTAAATACATTTTAAACTTAACAACAAAGTCTTTTCACTTTTACATTCTCTTCAATTCTTTCCTGTATTTGTTTCTATCATTCTTCTAATACAATTATCCAAGGGTGTCATTTATTGAGCACTTGACTGTGTGTCAGGCAATACCATTGTGCAAAATTCCTCTCTCATCTCCAGAACAGATTTGCTTGGTTGTAATTGTTTTATAGATGAGGGGCCTAAAGCCCAGTGAACTTCCCACAGCCACATCTTAAGAACTGGAGAGCTGGGATTCGTACCAAGCTTTGTCGGGTACCAGAGCCTTTTCTTTGTGTCTCCACACATCTCAGCGTGGAGACTGCATGAAACAGTGCAGAAGCCGGGCCCCCTGAGCGGGGCAGGCAGTGGAGCTGGGAGAACCCTCTTCTCTCTTTACGCGTGTGCCATGCTTTCCCTTTTATCTCAGCATCCCTCTTTCATCTTCTGGTCAGTCAATCATTTGCCTGTTCCTCCTGGGTAGAACTCAGTAGTTCAGTTCAATCAGTGTTTGCTGTGCTCCTGCCAAGACCAGCCCTATGCTGTGTGCTACCCAGGATAGCGTAGGACGACTGAAGGGGCTGACAGTCCTGTTCTGAGAGGTGGACCCCGAGGGAAAGTTAAGGAACAGTAGAGACAATGTGGTTAAGACCATCAGCGATCCTGCTGTGGGAAGATTTCAGAACCACTTTTACAGTGTCAGTAGCTCAGCTAGTCAACATCACTTGGAATAAATTGCTTTTTTTTTTTTTTAAGAGACTAGTTAGGCTTCCCTGGTGGTGCAGAGGTTAAAGCGTCTGCCTGCAATGCGGGAGACCTGGGTTCGATCCCTGGGTTGGGAAGATCCCCTGGAGAAGGAAATGGCAACCCACTCCAGTATTCTTGCCTGGAGAATCCCATGGATGGAGGAGCTTGGTGGGCTACAGTCCATGGGTCACAGAGTCGGACACTACTGAGCGACTTCACTTTCACTTTCACTTAGGGCAAGAGAGAAGTGACAGGAGGTGAGTTCTGAAAATCCCTATTGCATATACTTCGAATATAATCAGCTTTCAATTGTGCAGCTGGTTATTATCAGCTTTAGGGTGGTCAGGAGGAAAGGAAGGTCCCAGAGTCGGACACGACTGAGCGACTTCACTTTCACTTTCACTTAGGGCAAGAGAGAAGTGACAGGAGGTGAGTTCTGAAAATCCCTATTGCATATACTTCGAATATAATCAGCTTTCAATTGTGCAGCTGGTTATTATCAGCTTTAGGGTGGTCAGGAGGAAAGGAAGGTCCCAAGCTCATTTCCTGGTGTCACTCAAGAGACTCCCTGCCCACCTCACTCACTGTCCATCCCTATGTTATACAGGAATCAAAGTACACAGTCACATTAGATTAAGGAAATACAACTTTTAAATCAATATATGAAGCAGTGATTTGAAAGGGTCTCAGAGCCCCACGGAGAAGGCAATGGCAACCCACACCAGTACTGTTGCCTGGCAAATCCCATGGATGGAGGAGCCTGGTAGCCTGCACTCCATGGGGTCGCCAGGAGTCGGACATGACTGAGCAACTTGCCTTTCACTTTTCACTTTCATGCATTGGAGAAGGAAATGGCAACCCACTCCAGTGTTGTTGCCTGGAGAATCCGGGGATGGGAGAGCTTGGTGGGCTGCCGTCTGTGGGGTTGCACAGAGTGGGACACAACTGAAGCGACTTAGCAGCAGCAGCAGAGCCCCACAACCCTGTCCTCAGTTTACAAAAGGACTTGATCTGTAAAAGAGCTTCAGGCAGATGCAGTCTAGGGGGAACAAGAGAGGGCTCACACCTGACCCATCCTCAGACCATAGCTTTCAGTGTGGGAGGCTTCCCAAGGGAAGAAAACTAGAAAACGGGATGTAAGGTGCTCCAAATCTAATAAACTCAAAAACAGGATCTACGCCCTTCTCAGATATTTGAATGTCAGCCGTATTGAGAACTTTGTATCTTCTGCCAAATTACTGTTTTGCTCAAACAGCTTCCCAGTCAAACTGGAATCGTCCAATTTCTCTTTGAAGAGCCACCTGTTCCCCCAAAGCATTCCAACTACAAACACCTTTCAGATGCCTGTGTATGGTCTTCTTTTTGCTTTACTAAGCAAAGCCTTTTTATAATTAGCCACTAAAAGCAGAAATTCAGTAAACAATCTGGTCTGTTTTATTGTTCCTTGTCTAATCTATTCTTTACACTGCTTTAGTGAGTGATAAGTTAGAAGAATCAGATTATTTTCTCCCTAATTATTCATTCATTAAATATATTTCATCGCAGTTATTATTCTAAGCCAGCTAAGTGTGTTTGTGATAAGACATTAGCATGTGGAATTGGTCCAATGCTTGTCAAGCCCCTTTCAGTTTTCTATGATCACTGGATAGAAAAATTTGTGAACAAATGCTGACCCTGAGTTATACCCAGGATACTGGAAATAAAATTTTAGATCTCTCTAGTTCTGCTCTGCCAAATGCTGTGCACAGAACTGAAATGGAATTAATTAGCAATAATATTACTGTCCAATTACTCTGATATAGATATGTAGTACCTACATCTTTTAGAATATGGTTTTATGGAAGAAAGTAGTTTGTGTCTTTGTGACCCAGCTGTGTTACTAGGAGATACATACATACTGTGTTTACTCAGTGTCAAATCACAGGATCAGATGAGGATGGTTCATTATTCACTAGGATGCTTCTACATGAGAAGATGTTTGGCATCATATAAACAAAACTTAGCAACATGAATCCATCCTTTGCTTTTCAGATGAATGCTTTAGTATCATGTAGGCCCAGCAGCTCCAGTACTCTTGCCTAGAAAATCCCATGGATGGAGGAGCCTGGTAGGCTGCAGTCCATGGGGTCGCTAGAAGTCGGATGCGACTGAGCGACTTCACTTTCACTTTTCGCTTTCACACAATGGAGAAGGAAATGGCAACCCACTCCAGTGTTCTTGCCTGGAGAATCCCAGGGACAGGGGAGCCTGTTGGGCTCCTGTCTATGGGGTCGCACAGAGTCGGACACGACTGAAGCGACTTAGCAGTAGCAGGCCCAGCTTTAGATTCAAGTTTAAGTGAAAAATTTATTCAGTATAATCATTTTGGCTCAAGGAAGCTCAAACCGTGTGTGTTCCTATTTGAACCTGTTTGTGATTCTCTTGGGAAGGGATCACTGAGAAGCATTGAACTGATTTTTGTTGCCCCATTTCCTTCCTCACAGGGGCACATGGAAGGAGAAGTGTGGGGCCTGGCAGCTCACCCCCTCCTGCCCATCTGTGCAACAGTGAGCGATGATAAAACCCTCCGGATCTGGGAATTATCCTCCCAGCACCGTATGCTGGCAGTGAGGAAACTCAAAAAAGGTGCATATGTCACCTTACACATCTGTGAAAGGGTTTACAACCACAAGTACTGGATTCATTCACCCATTCATTCAACTAATATTTACTGTGTGTGTCTATTATGTGCTCCCAGATATGCTTGGAAACGGGGATTTAGTGTTTGTTGCTACAGGTATAACTAATCACATGGAGGATGGTTCCAGAAGGCTGGCCTGATGCATCCGTGCCCAGCTCTATTCTTTATTTCCTTGCACTGCATAGACATTTGCCACCTGGGGGCAATATGTCCTTCCTCTTCTCATCTGAATTGTGGGAGTCAGTTGAAACTCATCAGCTTGTAAAGAATGGTGTTTATCTTTATGTCTAACAGTCTCCAGAACTGATTTTATTACTGAAAAAGGAAACTTGGTTTAAAAATAAATAGTTAACTACAAGAAACAGATAAATATGTATTAAACACCTATATGCATGAGAACCAAGAGGTATACCAAGAAGTAGAAATTCAGCAAACATTTATTGAGCAGCTTCTATGCATCAGACACTGGGGATCCCAGGATGAACAGTCATATCTCTAGTGTCAGAGATGGACAAGACTTGAACAGAGTCCCAGCAACAGCTGATCCATTTAAATTGGGTAATTTGAAGAGTCTCAAAACTGGACTCTTTATGAAGGGGCGGGCAGGGTGTAGGGAAATGACCAGGGCTAGTGCAGTGCCATGCAACTAGTAGCTGGTAACCACTGCCAGCCCTGGGCCTGAAAGGACAAGAGGAGGAACAGATGAGAGTGAGAGCTGCGTGAGATGGCAGCCTGGCAGGAGGTGGTGACCGTCCAGCCCAGAGGCTCAGCCAGCAAGCGGTGACCCCGCAGGGAGGCAGCCAGGGGAGAACATGCCCCAACCTCCCTACCCTCTGTCCATTCTTCCCTGTACCCTCCCTGCAGCCTCCTGCTGAGTACCCTCCCTCATGCTCCGTCCTGACCAAACGCATCAGAAGCCAGGGGCCGAGGGAGCCTGTTGGTAGAGTCCATGCAGGCCAGCTCCAGACACAGAGCAGGGTGGAGAGTGGGTGAGGACAGACAAAAGGAAGATCTCTGGCACAAACAAGGCGTCACGGAGGCTCAGGATAAGGCCCCCTGCCAGGGACAGCCCCACTGGGGAAAACGAGAGCCGAGGCTCAAAGGATTTGTGAAAGTTAAGACAGGAAAGGATAAGATTGGGGCCTGGCCCCTAGACTGTTTGTGCTGGGTACTTTTATAGATAGACATGGGGAGACAAGTCTAGGGGGATAAAGGGAGAAAAGGTGTCAAGACGGTGGTGATGATAATGACAGTGGCTGACACCACTGAGCCAGTAGCTGCGCGAGCACTTTGCCTGTGGTCTTCACGAGAACCTGGTAAGGCCTCTGTTGTTTCCACTTAGAAACTAGGAAACTGAGGCGCAGAGCACTTAAGTCGTTTGCCCAAAGCTGCAGCTCGTAAGCGAGGGATCTGAATTCAGATCCAGGAGTGTGGCTTCAGAGGGCACACCTGTGGCCACTGCATGCCGCTGTCTCCCTCCACCATATGGACGCACTTTACACTCGACTTCTGGGTCTTCGTAAGTGGTGGAGGGAGCCAGGATTCAAACCCAAGTCTGACTCCAAAGCTCCCGCTCTTATCTACTACAGAGGTGAATAAGCAGGCTACTCATTTACACCGGGGAAAATAACAGACCAAGTACTCACTGTGAGTACCTTGAATATCAGCCAATGGACTTTATTCACCAGGTTAAAAATGAGTTCAAAAGAACAACTACCAACACCTCTGAGATAGGATGGCCATTCAACTCAGTTTATAGCTGGTGTCCTGGTGTAATTATTAATAGCTCTCCCTTTCGCTCTCGGGTATCCTGGTTTGTGCAATAAATCTTAATGCTTGACCTAAGCTTGGTGACTCTCCTCAAGGGCAGGCTGGTCTTTCTGTTCTTTCAGCACTAGCAAGATGCCTGATTCATAGTAGGTAAATAACTGCAAAGTGAATGGATGAAGAAAAGAAGGAAGATGGACTTTAGATGAGCCCATTTAAAGTTACTGGTGTGAATGTGGCTTTTCAGCCTGTTGGAAACAGTGGATGGGGAGGGAGGGGTGGAAACTCAGTTTGGAATGTCCTAGCACAAGGCTGCATGACTGACTCATCCTGGGGCTGTGCTCACCAATATCTTGACAATAAAAACATGGCCAAGGAGGGGGCGTATCCTTAAGTAGGATTCCTATTTAACATCCTCCATATTCCTCATTCAGAAGTGCCTCCCATGACCCTGCAAAGCGTTAGAAAGCATTTGTCATGTAGTCCCCTCAGCCCAGTATTGGTTAGTTTTGCAGACACCTTTGGAGAGAAAGTCCGTACTTCGTTCTTCCCATGACAGAAGAGACAGGAATAAAATCTTCCACCTCTGGAATTATGCATTACAATCCACGGCTCAGAGATTAGAGAGACTAAAAGTAGAACATTAAGGTGCTCCAAAGCAAATTTTGTGTGTAAAGCATGCTATAAAAAAAATAGTTCTTGGAGATTTTGTCCCATTCTTAAGTATCACATCTTGGGAGAAGAAATACTAGTTTTATTAATTCTTTATTCCTTTTCCCTCTTCACTCTGCTTGTCACTTGAAAACTCCAGGTCTTCATATATGAAAAAATGAATGAATAAACCTCAGAGAAATAGAAAACTTATTTTTAATATTAATGATTATTGTCTTTGGGTTTGATGGTAAGAAATGTTTTAAATTATGAAGTTTTAGTTCTCACCAGCAGTGTTAAAGACACAGTCACAGGTCCATGACTATATGTACATTTCCCCCCTCTTCATTTGTTTGGCAGCAAAGTCACGGATCATAACAGTGCTGTTTGTGAATTCTTTTGTAGGTGGAAGATGCTGTGCCTTCTCCCCAGATGGGAAAGCCTTAGCAGTTGGCTTGAATGATGGGAGTTTCCTGGTTGTAAATGCTGACACTGTCGAAGACATGGTCTCCTTCCATCACAGAAAAGAAATGATCTCTGATATTAAATTTTCAAAAGGTGACAGCAAAAACTTGTAAAAATATGTTGGGCCAAAAAGTTGCAAGAGTGGATTCTTTTTAACTATTTCCTTAACCTCTAACCTATTATAAAATGCTACGTTCCTGGAAGTAAATTCCCACATGAAATATTTTGCTGTTAACCACTCATTTTTCTTCATAGATACAGGAAAATACCTTGCCGTGGCGTCCCATGATAACTTTGTGGATATTTACAACGTCCTGACAAGCAAAAGGGTTGGCATCTGTAAAGGTGCTTCTAGTTATATTACACACATTGACTGGGACTCTAGAGGTAAAGTATGCTGTGGCTTTCAAAATATAATTTCAGTTTTTAAAAGTCATGTCCATTCGTATATTATTTCCAAGAGCAAATGGCAGTTTAAAGAGAAACTTACAACATAAACGACTGTAATTTTACAACCCAGAAGTAGCTGCTGTTAACGCATTATTAACTGGGGGATTTTTGCAGAAGTTACTGCCTGTGGCTGGCAGTTTGTCCTGTAGGTGAATATTGAAACATCTCTGGTCAATGATGTTCAGGTAACAAAAGATGTATTACTGTATCTCTGGTCAATAAGTTGTTAAAATTTTGAGTATTTTTCCATCTTTTTATTATTGTTACTACTATCACTACCACTACGATAATTATTAACTCAGCCATTGAGTTTTAAGACTGTTGAAGATATATGATGCCTTCTGTTACCATAGCAAGCCACCTTCACCTCTGGGTCTGACACACTATGTCCTTGCCTTGTATCTCCTTCTTAATGCTTTCCCTTTTCCTACCAATTTTCTATCTACCAGAGAACTGCCCAAGAAGTTTCAAGTCATTTGCATCCTCCAATGGAGGTACGAAGCTATATTCAGCTCACCTAGAGTTTCTCTGATTTCTCTCAAAACTCCCAACCTATCCCCTCCCTCCTCCAGGTCATGCCCACAGATGCCGTGGAGATTTGTCTGTTTACTTATGCAGCAGGTCTAGCTCTTGCCATGTAAAAGTCCGAAGCCAGAAAATGTGGAAGGTCCAGAAGGGAGTGAGATGTGATTCCTACTCTCTGCAGTGTTTATCACTGAGTGCGGGAACAGGCTGGTACCTGAACCACACCAGAGCACAGACCAGAGGGCCACAGGGACGTGGTGAGCAGGGGCTCAGAGTGGCCAAGCCAGCAGTAAGCACCTGGGGCGCTCTAGGGTGGATCACTTTGAAAACTCACCCCAGGGACTTGGCTGATGTTAGAGTCCAGGGTAGGCATTTTATAATGGGCAGGTTCTCAGCTTTCAGCGAAGTTTAGTCCATGTGGTGGAAAGCAGCATCTCTGAGGAAAGAGCTCCCAGGGGAGTCCATGGGGCCTTCATAGAAGGAGTGACCTTTGAGATGGATCTTGAAAGATGAGTAGAAGCTCAACGGATGGCGATGTCTGAGACCGGCGTTCCAGGCTGGGAAGGAACAGGTTGTGCTACCGTGTGGAGGGGGGAAGGACAGGGGGATTAAGAAACAGTAATGCTGAGTGGCTGAGGGCATGAAAGGCAGGGGAAGCCGCGAGGCCAAGACAGCAAGGAAAGAAACTATTAGGTCATGCTAGGAAGTTTAACCCTGAACTTTATCCCGTAAGTATTAGGTAACTCTGCCAGATTAGAGTGGGGCTTTCCCTGCCATCGTGGGAAGGGTGAGCGAGCCTGGAGATGGAAAGCAAGTGAAATAAACCAAGACGAAGAGATGACGAGGGTCTCAACCAAAAACAGCTTATTTTAGAGATGCCAGTGTATTTCATGCATTTGTTTAAGTAGCGGCGGTAGACTGACCCTTCTGCCTAGCAGGAATTTCCTTGTAGCCATACCTGCTGTGCTGGAATTTGGACTTAATCAGCATTACAACCCGCAGGCGTTTTACACAGAGCAAGGAAGGCATGCGTGCCATTCATTGTGAGAGGTGCAAGTCCCAACAGGGGCAAAGGGGATCAGATAAGTCCCGCTCACTTTCACATCAGGGCCAGGCAGACACAGTGCCAGGGACTTGGGCTGGTGTGTGGAAATAGGCAGGACACGGGCCTGGGAGGCATCTAGGAACCAGTGAGGCCCAGGAGGTGAGGGGTGAGTGTAAGCAGCCGCTTCTCAGCCCCTTCTTTGATAGCCTCTGGTTTATTGTTTGCTTTTTAAAAAAATGAAAACAAGGATTTCATCCTGTTTGATTTCTGGCTAACATCTCTGGCTATGCCCTGTTGTGAGAAAGATTTAGAACACTGAGGGCCATCTTTATGCATTTGAAGACCAGAGTGTGATGAGTTATATTTAGAACCCAACACACACACACCCCACCTGACACAGTATGTGAATCCCACCACTACAATGACCATTAGGGAGTTAAAACCAATTATTACATTTTATGGAGTGAAGAACCAAGAGAAAATGGGACATAGGAAGAATATGTTTTGATTGAGGAGATTACTTTAAAATTATTTTTACTTATGATAAAATACACATAACATAAAATTTGCTGTCTTGACCATTTTGAGTGTACAGTTCAGTGGTGTTAAATACATTCACATTATTGTGCAGATATCACCACCAGCCATCTCACCTCTCATCCATCTTTTCATCTTATAAAATTGAAACCCTGTCCCCATTAAATAATAATTCCCCTTACTCCCTCCCCCAGCCCCTGGCAAGCACCATTCCACTTCATGTCTCTATTAATTTGACTATTCTAGGTACTTCATGTAAGTGGAGTCATATAGTATCTGTCTTTTTATAACTGGCTTATTTCACTTAGCATAATGTCCTGAAGATTCCTCCGTGTTGTAATGTGTGTCAGAATTACTTTCCTTTTTAACTTGAATAATATTCCATTGATGCTGGGAATGATCGAGGGCAAGAGGAGAAGGGGACGACAGAGGATGAGAGATTGGATGGCATCACCAACTCAATGGACATGAATTTGAGCAAGCTCCAGGAGTTGGTGATAGACAAGGAAGCTTGGAGTGCTCTGGTGCATGGGGTGGCAAAGAGTCAGACATGACTGAGCAACTCAACTGACTGAATATTCCATTATGTGTACATACCACATTTTGTTTATCCATTCATCAATCAGAGTTGCTTACAGTTTTTGGTTATTGTGAATAACCAATGGCTACAATCGGGGTATACAGTTCTTTTGAATATATGCCCAGAAGCGGAATTTCTGGATAAAATTCTATTTTTAATTTTTTGGGAAACCTCCGTCCTATCTTCCACAGCAGCTATACCATTTTACATTCCCATCAACAGTGCACAAGAGTTTCACCTGCTCCTCATCCTCACCAATGGTTGTTATTTTCTGGGTTCTGTTTGTTTTTGACAGTAGCTATCCCAAATGGCTATGATATGGGACATTGCAGCTGTATTTACACTTGGGGAAGGTTTTTATTTTTTATTCTTCAAATGCGTTGTAGGCCCTGTGTCAGATGTAGAGATATAAAGAGGAATAACCCCTAGGTGGAAAGAACAAGCCCTTGCCCGGGAACCACGAGCTGCCACCACAGAGAGGCCGGGCGGAGGTCTGCATGCAGGCCGTTGATGCAGAGCCATCACTTCGCAGGGAGAGAGGCAAACCTCACTATTTCCATAATTTTGCCCAAACCTAGAGTCTGCGATCCAACCAACACTCAGGGTGATCGAAAAGGCAGTGAGAGAAAGGAAGCCGAGGCCTTTAAAAAGCCACTTTGCCTCTCATCCTAAGTGGCCCCTTCAGTCAGTTAAGAGGATCAGACCAAATGGTTTCTGTGGCCTGAGAGAATAGAATATTTTTGATTTTTAGGGAGGAGTTATACCATCTGGAGAACAAGAGTGTGCCCATGAAGCTTCCCTGGTTTAACTCCAGTTTTGTTGCCATGAGACATGTGTCATATCAATATTCTTCTGCTCCTGATACCCCAGTGCCTTCAACCTGTGCCAGGCTGCCTCAGGATCAGCCTGGCTCTTCACACAGGGCCTGGAGGGCCTGCAGGGGGTAGAGAGCAGAATTTAGGAGCAGGGGTCTGTTTTGTTCCTTTGATCTTGTCAAAAATAGTGAACGCATTTGCTGGAGCCAGCTGGCTCCTCAGGGGCGGAACAGCTCAGCCGTCAGCCTCCGCAGCCTTCCGTGTCCATGGCAACCACAGGTCCCAGGAAAACCAAAAAGCACATCGGGGTTTTGCAGGAACATCAGCTACCTCTGCACAGAATGCCTAAGAAAGAAAAAATATATATGGAGAGAGAGAAAACATGGAAGAGTATTTTCTAGTGGATGTTAGTTCATTTCCAGAAACACTGGGACTTTAAGATCGTTTACCAATGAACAGTTTAAGCTGTAATAGGACATCTGATTCCCGTTTTCGTTGCAAATGGCCTAATATGTTTGGTATATTTAGCACCAATTTTGGAATTGTTCTTTTTTAATATAAATTTATTTTAATTGGAGGCTAATTACTTTACAATATTGTATTGGTTTTGCCATACATTGACATGAATCCGCCACGGGTGTACATGTGTTCCCCATCCTGAACTCCCCTCCCACGTCCCTCCCCATCCCATCCCTCTGGGTCATCCCAGTGCACCAGCCCTAAGCACCCTGTATCATGCATTGAACCTGGACTGCTGATTTGTTTCACATGTGATAATTTACATGTTTCAATGCCATTCTCCCAGATCATCCCACCCTCGCCCTCTCCCACAGAGTCCAAAACACTGTTTTATACATCTGTGTCTCTTTTGCTGTCTCGCATACAGGGTTATCGTTACCATCATTCTAAATTCCATATATATGTGGTAGTGTACTGTATTGGTGTTTTTCTTTCTGGCTTACTTCACTCTGTATAATAGGCTCCAGTTTCATCCACCTCATTAGAACTGATTCAAATGTATTCTTTTTAATGGCTGAGTAATACTCCATTGTGTATATGTATCACAGCTTTCTTATCCATTCATCTGCTGATGGACATCTAGGTTGCTTCCATGTCCTAGCCATCATAAACAGTGCTGCGATGAACACTGGGGTACACGTGTCTCTTTTAATTCTGGTTCCCTCAGTGTGTGTGCCCAGCAGTGGGATTGCTGGGTCATATGGCAGTTCTATTTCCAGTTTTTAAGGAATCTCCACACTGTTCTCCATAGTGGCTGTACTAGTTTGCCTTCCCACCAACAGTGTAAGAGGGTTCCCTTTTCTCCACACCCTCTCCAGCATCTATTGATTGTAGACTTCGCAGGCATTCTGACTGGTGTGAAATGGAACTTCATTGTGGTTTTGATTTGCATTTCTCTGATAAAGAGTGATGCTGAGCATCTTTTCATGTGTGTGTTAGCCATCTGTATGTCTTCTTTGGAGAATGAGCTGAGCAGTGGAACTGTTCTGAGTTGCAGGTTATATGGATACTGGGTGGCGTGTGTGAGTCGCTCTCTGGGTTGTAAAGCTCTAGGCCCCGGCAGTAGATGACGTGCTGCACCTGCATCATGATGAGGACAGCTGTCTTTTTCAATTCTCTTGTTCTGTGTATATAGACATTTCTAGTGAATTTTTTTTTTAAAGTGAGGATTCTAAAAGAATAGAGTTACTGTTATTCAGGGGCAAATCATACCTGGATTATACAGAATTTTTGCCCTTTGCTTCTGCTCCCATCCTCAGAATATTTCCATGGTTATATATTACAGAATAGCAGGCAGTGGAAAAAAGAGTGGTGACCTAAATAGTTCCTCTATGCTTAAAAAAAAAAGACAGTTCAATAATGGTAGTAATGAAAATTTGAGGAGAAAAACACATCCATAATGCTACCTTCCTAACACAATAATTGATTTTTTTAAAATTTCTTCATATCCTTGGTTTCAGAAACCCACTCAAGCCAGCTTAAATTAAAAAATAAGGATAAGGAATGACTTTATTGGAAAGATAGGGATATCTCATAGAATCTAAGAACAGGAAGCAGCATCTCCTGAGAAACTGGCTTTAGAAATGAATCAGAAAATGCCTGGAACCCAACCAAGGAGTGCCTCTCCTCCTCTCCTGCTCTGAGGGGCCCATCTCCACTGCTCTCCTGGGTCTGGTACCTGCGTGTGGCCCCTCTTTGCACAGGCAGGCTTTCCCTCATTTGTTCGCACAGGGCCCACTCTCTGTTGCCCCCAAATGTCACCCTTAGTCCCAAAGGCCACATCCATCTCCTCCCAGCAGGGCATCCACTGATTCAGCCTAAGGTTCCAGTTTCCCAGGAGAGAGAATTTGATTGCCCAGTGTGGTCACTCCTGGGTCGATGTCCACCTCCAGAGTGCAGATGTAACCACAGGGGCCCAGTCCAGGGGGGAGGGCAGTTCTCAGGGACGGGGTGTGGGCTTGGGAGATAGCCACAGGTGTATGGTGCTTGCCAAAGTGGCTTTTAAAAACATTCCTGCAGTCACAAAGTACTTCATTGAGCTGTTTTAATAGTTTTTGGTCTGTTTTAGAAAGTACGATCTTTGAAACAATAGTGTAAAGTGAATTGTCAGGAAATTATTCTAAGAATGTTTCCATTGAGCCTTTTAATCCTGTTCCCACATCCTTTGTTATCTTCAGTCACTCTTAAGAATTCTTAAAGTCACTTTGCAGATATATCTAGTTCATTGGGAAAATATTGATTACTCATTTTCTTATAATGCTAAATAGCCAAAGCTGATTTAACTCTCTTTTTCTTTTCTCACTTTGTGTATGTTCAGCTAGTAAGTCAGGAAAATGGGCCCATTTCAGAGAAAACGCTTTCAAATTTACTTGCTCCTTACAGCAAAGGCAAATCCCCACGTCACCATGTTATAACTCAGCAAATTGGAAATGATTCAGGTTTCAGTTACGAAATGAGAGAACCTTGTTTTTAATTAGTCACTTAGAAACAGACCTGCAACTCCTGAAGGTTAGCCAAGCTAGATTTTAGATCTAAGTGCTACCCACTTAAACATTAAAGAACATGGTATAAATCACAGAGTTCTTAGTTTGGTATTCATTTTTCCAGGAAGGATATTTCAAGACTACTAGATATAAAAGAGCTATGGAAGAAAGAGGGGGCGAGGACATGCTAGTATGTGTATATATACACTAAATTACTTGCAGATAAAATGTTAGGAAAGCTGATATTTGCTTCGAAGTAATCTGGGGTGAGAGAATGAGTGGAGATTCCTGAAACAGGGCCAGCCATGTGGTAATAACCATTGAGGCTGGACACTGGCTCTCTAGAGGTTTTCTTATACCATTACTTCCATATGAGTTTGAGATTCATCGTTTAAAAAAATGCTGAAAAAAATACTCGAAAGTATATCTTTGGGGTCGTTTAAATTTTCAAGTCATAAAGGATCATTGATGTGGTAGGAAGAGAATTAAGAAATCTGATCTTTTTCAACATTAATTGAAATGAATCCAAGATTTTACATCAGACCAAAAGACTATTTTTGCTCAACATTTTGTTTTGGGAAAAGTCTTGGATTTCTTCACAAATTTTCAAGTAAAAAGGGAAGGGGAGAATGGAGTGAGCATTTACAGTTTGTTTTATATGTCCTTGTCTTCTGTTTCTAAATGTGAAATGGCAAATCTGGAATTTATATCTTAGTAAACGCAAACTCTTACAGGGTCTTTGCTTCTGGTGTCATAATTCTTGCCAAAGCAGTTCGCTTTTACTGGATTTCTGTGCTAGGAAGCAACAGGGGAAAAGAGCATAAGTTAGATTTTGTTTGGCTTTGGAAAAATAGCCAGCGCAGCAGAGTAAAGTAGCAACTCGCTTCTTCTCTTTTTGAAGGATGTTCAAGGTGAGGTTTTATGGGGTTCATATGTTTAAAAACCATAGCTTTGGAGTTTCTACCCTGCCATGTAATTGTCTTTACATACATCCTGGATCATTCAGCATATAATTACTCGAATTATGAGACTTTGATTAAAATGAGTGAAAATATCAAATGGTTGCAGTCATGTTCATTTTATCACTAAAAGATAAATGCAGAGGTTAATTGTCTCCTGCTTTATTCTATCATAACAGGAAAATTACTGCAAGTTAATTCAGGTGCCAAAGAACAACTCTTCTTTGAAGCTCCAAGAGGCAAACGGCATATAATAAGACCTTCCGAGGTAACAATCACACACAAAGCTTTTAAAAAATAGTTCATGATTTACTATGTGCATTTAAGTAAAACCTATCATTGCTATTCACTAAAATGAGTTATAGTTGCATGTCTTTCAGGCTTGACCATTTCTTAAATCTGACTGCTTACCCTGGTTTCCTACTTTCTGAGGAGGTATGGATTTACTGTTCCACTGACATAGCAATCTCTAATTGGTGTTCTACTTAATTTTTCTCTGCCGGAAGACAATGACTGACCTAACAATTTGAATGTACATATTACTTTTCCTGTTCCACATGTTCTGTCATTTTGTGCAAAGCTTTTTAGGAACTTAAAATTCTGAAACATGCTTTCTCAGTGGTTACTGTTTGCAATAGTAAACAATATCGTTTGCAACAATAAG
Source organism: Cephalophus harveyi (assembly GCA_006410635.1). Classification (NCBI taxonomy): domain Eukaryota; kingdom Metazoa; phylum Chordata; class Mammalia; order Artiodactyla; family Bovidae; genus Cephalophus; species Cephalophus harveyi. The sequence goes on from SJYT01053205.1 coordinate 201,559, forward strand.
AGAAATTATTTTTCAAAACAAAACCATCCACAATGTGACCATCCTAACGTAGCAAGCTATTGCCTTTTCCCCCATTTTCCTCATGCTTCTATCCACGTACATCATTTTTTAATTGCTGAAATCAAATCCTAGACAAAATTTTTGAATCCATGAACTAACACCCTCCTGAAATCTCTTCCTAAAGGCTTGGCTGCTTTAGTCTTTCAGTCTGTACAGTGCTTCCGTGTAGTAAGCCCTGTTGGCCACAAAAGTCATTGCCTGGTGGAGCACTAAGGACGTCCTTTCAGTCCCAGGAGACATTCTAACTCATTTATTTACTAAGTAACCTTTGATGAAAGAAAAGGAAATATTGCTTCTTTAGAGGAAAAAGAGTCAAGGGTATGCCACCAAGGGACAGGCATCTTCCACTCTCCAGCTTCAGTTAGCTAGCAATATAAACTATCCCAGTGTTCTAATGTACTTCTGGACTTCTGTTCATTCATAATATTTTAATTGTTTCTAAAGGAAATACATGTGCAGTACATGAGACACCCAAGTAGTTACAGAAGATGGCACTGTATTAATGGAAATTGTTAATGGTTCGATTAATCTCACTCCCAAACTCCAGTTTATTTACCTTTGATCAATCTATATTTTAACTTTTTTATATGGGGAAACTTTAATATCCTTGAGTAAGGGATATTTTGAAGCATGCCGTTCCTTCACTGAATATCTGTGCACTGTTCCAGGCACTTTGTATACCTGTATTCCAATCCTCAGAGAGTGGTTTACCTACTGTGAATCAGGCTGGTGTGTGATAGTTGTCAATCTCTTTTTACAGACAGGGAAATTAAGGCTCTAAGAAAGTAAAAGGACCACGGAGGTTTGGTCCCAGCCTAGAGGGGTCTGTGTGTCACTCCACAGCCTAGACCACGCAGTGTCATTTTGCATCACTTTTCTGTATTTTCCCTTCCAGTTCTAGTCCCCCAAATAAGTTTATTAAAATAAGATTCGGTAGAACCACATGGTGGAGGAAGGATGAGGTCAACTTGGGACAGATGAGCAATTTTAGATTAAAAAATACCTCCAGAGGTAGCTCATCCTTTTACTTAGCAATATTGTCAGGCCCCTCAATTAAGTATGAAGGATTTTGAAATTTTCCTTTGCAAAAAAGATTTTTTTAAAAGAAATAGTCATGGTGAAACTAACGCAAAGCTTACCCAGCAAATTTTTAACTATGACAGCTATTAAAATGTCCATTTATATACATCCAATGCAGCATGGTGCAGTTAAGGCAGCTCTATCCCAGGAGCCCAACTCCTTAGAGCTCGACTTCCTCTCTGCTTGCTAAGCTTGCTGGGGTTTAAATGACTCACTTCTCCTTGCGCTCCAGTTACCTCCTCTGCAAAGCAGTGATGATAATGACATACCTGCCTGGGACAAGGTGCTATGGGAGACGCCCTTGGAGGGCCCTCCTTCTGTCTAAATTCCAGGGTGTTTAACAAGTTTATTTACCCGTTTTAGGTTTTGTTGGTTACAGGGATCATTCTTTTTTAAATTTATTTGATTGAAGTATAATTGATTCACAGTGTTGTGTTAGTTTCTGCTATACAGCAAAGTGACTCATATTATGTAACTCAACGTTACACGTATATATACACATTCTTTAATGCTCCATTTTAAATGCAGTTTCTATAGCTTCTAACAAGTTAGACATATGCCTCCCCCAGATAGCATGGTGTTCAGATCTGGCCAAGGGTGTTCTGTTGGGGTGACTATAGAGTGAGCAAGATCAGCTCACCCCCATTCCTCCCTGTGTAATGAGTCCAGGAAAGGTGCCACCCAAGGAGGGTGTCAGAAATGATATCTCGTATCTATAAGGGAGTCAGTGACCAGAAGCCCATTTCTGGAACCAGAGTGGGGGGTTCCCTGCTTCTCTTCTGTGAAGGTCAGTTGGGGATGTCATAAGGAGTTGGGGAGACCCCACTTGCAGCTCAGAAGACTGAGGCAGTTATGGGGGAACCACCTCACGTCACCTCGGTCTGCAGCCTTGCTTGAGCACCCAGACTCACTGGGTGAACCGCCGTTTTTTGGTTCCAATCCTGCATGTGTCCAGAAGAAACACAGAATATTAAATGAGAAATTTGAGTTACTAAAATATGTATAGCACCTCTTCACATTGTGACTCAAATCCTAGCTGCATCTTGTCACTTCCCTCCCAGGCAGTGGTGCCAAGCGGAAAACTACAGAAATGGAAGGTGGGTACATTAACAACGTGCCAAGCAGCTTCCAGATCCCCAGAGAGCAATCTGGCCTTTCATTTTAGCTACAGGCCTCTAATGAGTTTTTATAGCTTTTTAAACAGTGCTTCAAAGTGCTTGTGCATAGAAACTGTACTGATAAGGTACACTAGTAGGTCTTGAATGAAAGTAAATAAAATCATATTCCCCTGGGAAAGTCTAATCCACAGTGGTGGTGGTGGTACTGTTATTGTTTTCTTTTTAAAAAAAAGGAAAGAAAAGCCTTGATTTTGTCAGAATTAAAATATTTGAATTGCGGATCTTCCTGTCCATGAATTTCAGATAAAACAGTTTTAAAGGATAAAACGTATATTCATGCAATAGAGTACGAACATCTATCTCTTCCAGTTTTTAAGATGGTCTCTCTAGAGCATAAAGAATACTAAGCTGCAGAATCTTCTTGCTCTTTCCTCCAAGGAAGCAGTCCTTTAAAAAGTTCTGTCCTGTGCCTTTTTAAAATACTTTGCTAAATAATCAGCCCCATTGATCAATCTAGCTCAGTGGTTCTCAGTTGAGGTCAATTTGCCCTCTCTCTCAGGGATATGTGACAATGTCTGGGACAACCTGGGGAGGTGGTGCTACTGGGATCCAGTGAATTGAGGACAGGGATGCTGCTGAACGCCAGGACAGCCCCTGAACACACATAATTATCTAGCCTAGAATGTCAATAGAGCTGATGCTGAGAAACCCTGATGGCATTTTGATGTTTGTTCAGTTGCTAAGTCATGCCTGACTCTTTGTGACCCCATGGACTCCAGCACACCAGTCTTCCCTGTCCTTCGCTGTCTCCCAGAGTTTGCTCAAACTTATATCCATTGAGTCAGTGATGCCATCCAACCATCTCATCCTCTGTCACCCTCTTCTCCTTTTGCTGTCAGTCTTTCCCAGCATCAGAGTCTTTTCTAATGAGTCAGTTCTTCACATCAGGTGGTCAATGTATTGGAGCTTCAGCATCAGTCCTTCAAATGAATATTCAGGACTGATTTCCTTTAGGATTGACTGGTTTGATATCCTTACTGTCTAAGGGACTCTCAAGAGTCTTCTCCAGCACCATAGTTCAAAAGCATCAATTCTTCAGCATTCAGCCTTTGTTATGGTCCAACTCTCACCTCCATATGTGACTACTGGAAAAACTATGTCTTTGACTATATGGACCTTCAGCAAAGTGATGTCTTTGCTTTTTAATGCTCTGTCTAGGTTTGTCATGGCTTTCCTTTCAAGGTGCAAGGGTCTTTTAATTTCATGACTTTTAATTACACAATTTCGTGTCTTTTAATTTCATGACTCTTTGCAACCCCATGGGCTGTAGCCTGCCAGGCTCCTTTGTCCATGGAATTCTCTAGGCAAGAATACTGCAGTGGGTAGCCATTCCTTTCTGCAGGGGATCTTCCCAGCCCAGGGATCAACCCTGGGTCTCCCACATTGCAGGCATATTCTTTACTATCTGAGCCACCAGGGAAGCCCCAGCTTATGGCATATACAATGATAAATATCTAGGTGAGAATTAAGAACCTTTGTTATTGTCAGGTGTCCACAATTCAAACGTGTTCATTTTATCTAGGGGAGCATATATGGAGGTTTGACTGCAGTGTTGATTTATCGAAACAATATATATGCCACTTTAAAAATGCAGCTGAGAATTTTAGGCACTGGAGCATGCAAAATACCCGGTGTTAGCAAAGTCATCATTTAGAACTATTCAACCTCAATTTGTTTCTTTCAAATAAAACAAAAAGATCTCTGGGTTGTACGAAATATATTAATTTTCCTTCTTTTCAAGATTGAGAAGATAGAGTGGGACACGTGGACCTGTGTGCTGGGACCCACCTGTGAGGGCATCTGGCCAGTGCACAGCGATGTGACTGATGTAAATGCTGCCAGCCTCACCAAAGACTGTTCCCTCTTAGCCACAGGAGATGATTTTGGTTTCATTAAGCTTTTCTCATATCCTGTCAAGGTAATATTGCATGTTTACTATATGTATTTGCTTAGTTTCAAATAATAACCTCAAATCTATCTCTTGTATTTAAGTGGATTTTTAAATATCAGAGGAATAAGTAATCAACATTGTCATCTACAGTTATTTACATTTGCAGTTGTACAGTTATCTACATCGTGGTAAACCTTGGTGACCTTAGGTATACTAGTTTGAGTCAGAGTCTCGTGGTGTAGAATTCTTCCCTGAAAGTCTGTCAGAGGACATCAAATCCAACATCTCACGAACTGCAAAGTAAGAATTTGCTTTACAACTTGGGCTGGCGCTTTTACCAGCCTACGTCTAGAGATGAAGAATTTACTGCTGCACAAGGTAGCGCAATTCATTTTAAACCACTCCATTGTTAAAATGCTTTGCGCTAGATAGAGCTGATTTTTGTTTTCCTTTAGCCAAAGTTCTACCTTCTGAATTGTTGTTGAATAAGTCCAGTCTTCTGTCAGCCTTCCTGTGTGGGAAGATCATATTTGAGCCCCTGAAGTCTCATTTTCTCCAGTCTAAACATCCAGTTCCTTCAGTAACAAGGTGTCTAGCTGTCTCTTCCTCTGGTTTATCAATTCCATTAAATTTTGTGTTAATTCTTCTTTCAGTTTTATTGAGATGTAACTGACATGCAGTACTGTATAAGTTTGAGGTGTACTTAATGATTTGACTTACATACTTTATGAATGATTATCACCGTAAGTTTAGTGAACATCTGTCATCTAAACAGCGACAAAACAACAGAAAAAGAAATGTTTTTTCTTGTGATGAGAACTCTTGGGATTTATTCTATTGACAACTTTCATTATAATGTACAGAAGAATTAGCGTAATATTGCATCCCTTGATATTTATTTATCTTCTAACTGGAAGTTGTACCTTTTGACTGCCTTTATCTAGTCCCCCCACACCCCTCACTTCTGATAACTACAAATTGGTCTCTTTTTCCAAAAGTTTATTTACTTATTTGTTTTGAAGTATAGTTGACTTACAAAGCTGTGTTAGTTCAGATATTATGTTATTATTGACTGTATTCCCACTCTGCTCATTTCATCCTCATGACTCATTTATTTTGTAACTCTTCATCTCTCTTACCCATTTCAATTCCATTTCAAAGTAACTCCTCTAGGACCAAATTCAAGTCCATCCAGGTTGCTGCAAATGGCATTATCTCATTCTCTGCAACGGCTGAGTAAAATTCCATTGTATATATGAGCCACATCTTCTTTATCCATCATCTGTTGATGGACATTTAAGTTGTTTCCATGTCTTTGCTATTGTAAATAGTGCTTCAGTGAACACTGGGGTGCATGCATCCTTTCAAACCATATTTTTCTTTGGATATATGCCGAGGAGTGGGGTTGCTGAGTCATATGGTAGCTCTATTTTTAGTTCCTTAAGGAACCTCTATATTGTTCTCCATAGTGGCTATACACCTAAAACTAACACAACATTGTTATCAACTGAACTCCAATATAAAATAAAATAAAACAAAGTGCTTCAGATGCAGTCTGATCAGCTCAGGGTTCATCTCAGTAGGACTCTTGTCTTCTTGTTTTGACTTTATTTTTGTATTTAATCAAACAAAGATGGCATCAGCTCTTTTGGCTGCCATACGAAACAATTGAATCATAGATACTATTCCCCCAAATGGTAAGGTTATCTCCCCTCTTGGACCTACACAATTGATCTTCTAAATCTGAGTACACAGCTTTGTTTTTGTACCAAATAAGATTTATTTTGTTTATTGTCCCACACAAACATATCTTGTTTATGTTTCAACCTATCAACATCTTTGAAATCCCTTTCCAAAGTATTTATTTACTTTCCCTTTCGGCATCACATCGTTCTCTGATTTCAGGAGTGTGAGTTACAATTCATAGAAGGGAAAAAAAAAAGACTAGAACAACCAAATACCACCACCGAGAGCCCTCATTCAATTTGGCATTCTGTTACTTAATACACACATATTAGTAACAGGTATTTGAATCTGTCTGACCATGCCATCATGGAGCTCCTATTTCTATCTCTAGTCTGATAAGATATCATTAAAACTTAGCAAATATCTTGCTGAAAGCCAGATTATGTCTCTGGTATTTTTAATCTCTCCTAAACAAACCAACCAATAAAAGATATGCAGTTAGTTCACTGTGAACCCCTGTTGTTGCCTAGTCATCATTACTTTTCCAAGTGCTTATCAACCTTCTGTGTAATAATTCACCCTAGAATCTTCCAGGCATTGCATCAACTCATGAGTCAGTATGTGCCAGAGTCTACGTGTTTTCCCTTTTGGATCTGGGAACTTTTTTTTTTTTTTTTTTGGATTCCACTTCTCCTGGCTTCCAAACTCTTAACCATTCAGTTCAGTTCAGTTCAGTCACTCAGTCGTGTCTGACTCTTTGCGACCCCGTGAATTGCAGCACGCCACGCCTCCCTGTCCATCACCAACTCCCGGAGTTCACTCAGACTCGCGTCCATTGAGTCAGTGATGCCATCCAGCCATCTCATCCTCTATCGTCCCCTTTTCCTCCTGCCCCCAATCCCTCCCAGCATCAGAGTCTTTTCCAATGAGTCAACTCTTTGCATGAGGTGGCCAAAGTACTGGAGTTTCAGCTTTAGCATCATTCCTCCCAAAGAATTCTCAAGGCTGATCTCCTTCAGAATGGACTGGTTGGATCTCCTTGCAGTCCAAGGGACTCTCAAGAGTCTTCTCCAACACCACAGTTCATAGTATCTATGATTCAAGCATCAATTCTTCAGTACTCAGTCTTCTTCACAGTCCAGCTCTCACATCCGTACATGACAACTGGAAAAACCATAGCCTTGACTAGACGGACCTTAGTTGGCAAAGTAACGTCTCTGCTTTTGAATATGCTATCTAGGTTGGTCATAACTTTTCTTCCAAGGAGTAAGCGTCTTTTAATTTCAAGGCTGCAGTAACCATCTGCAGTGATTTTGGAGCCCAAAAAAATAAAGTCTGACACTGTTTCCACTTTTTCCCCATCTCTTTCCCATGGAGTGATGGGACTGGATGCCATGATCTTTGTTTTCTGAACGTTGAGCTTTAAGCCAACTTTTTCACATCAGCCTTCTTCACAGTCCAACTCTCACATCCATACATGACCACAGGAAAAACCATAGCCTTGACTAGACGGACCTTAGTCGGCAAAGTAATGTCTCTGCTTTTGAATATGCTATCTAGGTTGGACATAACTTTTCTTCCAAGGAGTAAGCATCTTTTAATTTCATGGCTGCAGTCACCATCTGGAGTGATTTTGGAGCCCCAAAAAAATAAAGTCTGACACTGTTTCCACTGTTTCCCCATCTATTTCCTATGAAGTGATGGGACCAGATGCCATGATCTTCGTTTTCTGAATGTTGAGCTTTAAGCCAACTTTATCACTCTCCTCTTTCACTTTCATCAAGAGGCTTTTTAGTTCCTCTTCACTTTCTGCCATAAGGGTGGTGTCATCTGCATATCTGAGGTTATTGATGTTTCTCCCGGCAATCTTGATTCCAGCTTGTGCTTCTTCCAGTCCAGCCTTTCTCATGATGTACTCTGCATATAAGTTAAATAAGCAGGGTGACAATATACAGCCTTGACATACTCCTTTTCCTATTTGGAACCAGTCTGTTGTCCCATGTCCAGTTCTAACTGTTGCTTCCTGACCTGCATACAGATTTCTCAAGAGGCAGGTTAGGTGGTCTTGCTTGTTTTGGGGGGGTCTAATTTGATAAAGAAGTATAATCAAGAAAGTACGGAAATTACACAAGCAGCTGTGAAATGAAATTCATGTTTTATGGCAAAACAAGAAAAAAATTAAACAATTTAAACATAAAAATTTCCTCTGCTCTTTGGCCTTCTCTATCCCTACTCTGTGCATTGTGTATCTCCTTTATGCATCATTATGCATCTACCAAACCTAGCCCACTGGCAGGAATACTTGCTCCACCATAAACAGCAACATTCTGTCAGCACCAAGACAACTTCTTAAAAGGTAACATTCCTTCTTGATCTCATAAGGGGTCACATGACCCACCACTTAATACTTTCAGATCGGGATTGTGCAAACCATCTACATCATTTAATATACAGCCCCCTATCTGAAAAATCTGTGTAACTATGCCTTGACCTCTAATGAGCAGAACAATTCTCACAGCTTTCTGAGAGGCTGTTCCCGAGTTATAATTCTTCATTTGGCTTGAATAAAATCTCCCACTTCTTTGTTAGGCTGACTGACTAAATATTTTGTCGACACAGAAAACACTAAAATTTTCCTAAGCTGAATATTGGTTAGTGTTCCAATTCTTAATGCTTCCAAATGGAAGTTTGCTCCCTTGATCTCTTCCTTCCTATAACTTTACTGGGCTCTCTCCAACATGCTCTTTTAACCTCTTCTCATTTTCCTAGGGCAGAATCATGGTTTTAGATGACGGTAAAACCTGATACTGGTTAGGGAGAAGAGACAACAGCAATCCAATGCTATAGCTCCGTGTTACTGTTAGTTTTCCCTCAATTCCTGTTGAGTTTTTCCTACACAAATACAACACAGACTCACACACATACACACTCACATGGGTGCACATTCATGCAAGACCACAGCTTGCTTTCCAGAATGGTGTTATCCAATAGAATTACAATACAAGACACAAATGCAAGTTGTATATCTAATTTCAAAATTTTTAGTAGCCACATTAAAAACAATAAAAAGAAACAGATTAATTTTTAAAAGATACAGATCTATATAGCCAATAGATCCAAAATATCATCATTTAAGCATGTAACCAATACTAATATGATACTTCACATTGTTTTCTTTTTCCATCTGAGTCTTCAAAATCTAGTTTACGCTACACTTGAATTACTGCAGGGCACACGAGGGAGAAGGGCAGAGTTGGCAGTATTGAGTCAAAGGATATCTGGAGACTTCTCACACTTGGCTCCACTCACTTTCTGAGACCAAGTGCCCAGTACAACTATAAATTCTATGAACTATCTTCTACCTATGCAATAAATTATTTTTTATCTTAAAGGATTTTTTGTTGTTGATGTTGTTTTTATTTACAGGTGTTTTGCCACCAGGAACCCTGATTGATTTGAATTCCTATCTCTTTCAAGGGCTCCTTTTTCTCTGTATACATTTAAACCATCCTTAATAAGCAAAACCACTATTAGTTTGTTCTAAATAAATTACAGTCAGCCATGTTTATCAAATTAACAGCCTAATTAACTAGATATACTGCCACATGTATAATATATGGATTGAGTTAAAATGGAATGTTAAGGCTCTATCTTTAACCTTACTGTTAATTTCCCTCCTAAGCAGATTTCTTCTGATACCACCACATAAGTATTGCTCTCCTCAAGTCTCTTCTCTCTTTTATATTTACTTCGACTTAACTTTTATGGGCATGATAGCAAAAATCACAATTAGTCTCACTTTTCCAAGACATTCTTTACATGATATTGGGAATTTATCTGAAAAGTGAAAAGCTGATTCTGTTATGAATTGCCTCAATTCTTCAAAAAAAAAAAAAAAATCCTCCTGACACCTATACATTTTAGGATAATATCCAAACTCCTTAGATTGACTTCTAAGGGATATTAATATTGGATTTCTCACATTCACATCCAGAATCATTTCGAGATGACCATCATCTCAAAAATGAGTCGCGTGATTTTTGTGACACATTTTTGTCACAGGACAAGTAACATGCTTCCCACTCTTACCGCTCAAACACTCTTTATAAACTCCACTATATTTTATTGTAGCATTATAGCATCATTGTATTGTAATTCTTTGCTCTCATTTTATGTCTTTCCCTATATGCTCTAAAATTTCTGAAGAATGGGCTCAATAAATATTTATTAGATAAACTGAAAGATAAATAGATAAGTCAGCAAGAAAATGGGTCTAACAAAGATGTATATATTTGTTTTAAACTTAATTGTAATTGTTAACATAACTGCTTGATTCTTGGTGTCTGTTGGAGAATAAACATTTGTACTTTGTAATTGGACCTGAATCTGAATAATTGTCTACCAGTTCGGAGTTCTGTGACTTCAGGGAATTTCTGTGACCTATTTGAAGTTGAATCTCTTCACTGCTGTAATGAAGCTAATAATGCCTATTATAGACACTCTAAAGATCAAAGGGGTTATAAAAAAATAAATATACAGAGTGTTCAATGTCTCACACAACTTTTGGTAAGCACTTATTCAATTTAGGGGCTTCCCAGGTAGCCCAGTATTAAAGAATCCACTTGCCAATTCAAGAAACACAAGAGACAGGGGTTCGATCCCTGGTCAGGAGGATCCCCTGGGCTAGGAAATGGCTACCTATTTCAGTTTCTTGCCTGGAAAATTCCATGGACCAAGAATCCTGGTGGGCTATAGTCCCTGGGGTCGCAAACAGTTGGACATGACTGAGTGTGTACAACACACACACCCCGACACACATACACATTCAATTTCACCCATTTAGCATCATATTTGTTGAAAGTCTTCAATATTTTGATTATTCAATAAATCTTATTAAGCGTACTAAGTACTAAGCAATACTGTTAGCACTTTTCTATAAATCCTAACCTAGGCAGAAAAAAACTTTAAATCACGAGAAGTTAGCTATTCCTTATTGATAATGCATTTTATGTGAATGTGATTAGTGGGTATGTGTGTGTGTTAATATGAAGAGCAAAATTATTTCTATTTCCCCAATTTTTAAAATGAAATTATGTAAATATGAGTTCTAAAAACATGACTTTTTGTTTCAGTATCATAAGTTTTGTGAAACAGGTTACCATTCCTAGACTTGTATTTTCTTGTGTTATCTTTGACTGGAAAAAATATTGGGACTTCCCTGATGGCTTAGATGGTAAAGGTAATGCTCAATTTACTCAATTGTAATAAATTTGGTATTTGTTGCTTTTGTTGTTCAGTTGTCCAGTCATGTCCAACTATTTGCGACCCCATGGACTGCAACACACCTGGCCTCCATGTCCCTCACCATCTCCTGAAGTTTGCCCAAGTTCATGCCCATTGCCTCAGTGATGCCATCCAGCCATCTCATCCTCTGATGCCCCTTCTCCTTCTGCCCTCTATCCTTCTGAGCATTAGGGAATTTTCCAATGAATCGGCTGTTCATGTCAGATGACCAAACTATTGAAATTTCACCTTCAGCATCAGTCCTTTTCAATGAGTATTCAGGGTTGATTTCCCTTAAAACTGACTTGTTTGATCTCCTTGTAGTCCAAGAGACTCTCAGGAGTCTTCTCCAGCACCACAATAAAGGCATCAATTATTTGGCACTCCGCCTTCTTTATGATACAGCTCTCACAATCCTATGTGACCATTGGGAAGACCACAACTTTGACTATATGGACCTTCATCAACAAAATAATGTCTCTAATTTTCAACACATTGTCTAGGTTTGTCACTACTTTCCTGCCAAGAAGCAAACATCGTCTGATTTCATGGCTTCAGTCAAAATCTGCAGTGATTTTAGAGCCAAGAAGAGATGAAATCTGTCACTACTTACACCTTTTCCTCCTCCATTTGCCATGAAGTAATGGGACCATATGCCATGATATTAATTTTTTTTAATATTTAGTTTTAAGCCAGCTCTTTCACTCTGCTCTTTCACCCTCATCAAGAGGCTCTTTAGCTCCTCTTCACTTTTTGCCAATAGAGTGGTATCATCTGCATGGACTGAGGTTGTTGGTTTTTCTCTGCCTATCTTGATTCAGGCTTATAACTCATCCAGCTCAGCATTTCTCATGATGTGCTCAGTGTGTCGATTTAACAAACAGGGAGACAGCAGACAGCCTTGTCATACTCCTTTCTCAATCCTGAACCATACAGGGCTCTAACTGTTGCTTCTTGACCCAGCATACAGGTATCCCAGGAGACCGGTAAGATGGTCTGGTATTCCCATGTATTTAAAAGCTTTCCATAGTTTATTATGTTTCTCACAAAAATATGGGGGCTTGCCTAATGGCTTGAACATTCTTTGGTATTGGCTTTCTTTAGGATTGGAATGAAAACTGATTTTTCCAGTCCTGTGGCCACTGCTGAGTTTTCCAAATTTGTTGACATATTGAGTGCAGCACTTGCACAGCATCATCTTTTAGGATTTGAAATAGCTCAACTAGAATTCTACCACCTCCACTAGTTTTGTTTGTAGTGATGTTTCCTAAGACCCACTTGACTTCACATTTCAGGATGTCTGGCTCTAGGTGAGTGAGTACACCATCATGTTTATCTGGGTCATGAAGATCTTTTTCATATAGTTCTTCTGTGTATTCTTGCCACCTCTTCTTAATATCTTCTGCTTCTATTAGATCCATACCATTTCTGTCCTTTATTGAGTCCATCTTTGCAAGAAATGTTCCCTTGATGTCTCTACTTTTCTTGAAGAGATCTCTAGTCTTTCCCATTCTGTTGTTTTCCTCTATTTCTTTTCATTGATCACTGAGGAAGGCTTTCTTATCTCTCCTTGCTGTTCTTTGGAAATCTGTATTCAAATGGATATATCTTTCCTTTTTTCCTTTGCCTTTAGCATCTCTTCTTTTCTCAGCCATTAGAAACACCTCCTCAGACAACCATTTTGCCTTTTGACATTTTCTTTTTCTATTCATGGTCTTGATCACTGCCTCCTGTACAATGTCACAAGTCTCTATCCATAGTTCTTCAGGCACTCTGTCTATCAGATCCAATCACTTGAATCTGTTTGTCACTTCCACTGTATAGTTGTAAGAGACTTGACTTAGGCCTAGAGGTTTTCTGCACTTTCTTCAATTTAAGTCTGAATTTGGCAATAAGGAGTTCATGCTCTGAGCCATAATCAGCCCCTGGTCTTGTTTTTGCTGACAGTATAGAGCTTCTCCATTTTGGATGCAACGAATATAATCAATCTGATTTGGTGTTGACCATCTGGTGATGTCCAAGAATAGAGTCCTCTCGTGTTGTTGGAAGAGGGTGTTTGCTATGACCAATGTCTTCTCTTGGCAAAACTCTGTTACCCTTTGTCCTGCCTCATTTTGTACTGCAAGACCAAATTTGCCTCTTTCTCCAGGTAACTCTTGACTTCCTACTTGTGCATTCCAGTTCCCTATAATGAAAAGGACATCTTTTTTGTGTGTTAGTTCTAGAAGGTCTTGTAGGTCTTCATAAAACCATTCAACTTCAGCTTCTTCAGAAATACTTGTTGGGGCATAGGCTTAGATTACTGTGATATTGAATGGTTTGCCTTGGAAATGAACAAAGATCATTATGTCATTTTGAGATTGCATCCAAGTACTTTATTTCAGACTCTTTTGTTGACTATGAGGACTACTCCATTTCTCCCAAGGGATTCTTGCCCACGGTAGTAGATATAATGGTCATTTGAGTTAAATTCATCCATTCTGGAGAATGTTCAAGAGAGTTCCAGAAAAACATCTACTGCTGCTTCACTGACTACACCAAAGCCTTTGATTGTGTGAATGACAACAAACTGGAAAATTCTGAAAGAGATGGGAATACAGACCACCTGACCTGCCTCCTGAGAAATCTGTATGCAGAACAAGAAGTAACAATTAGAACTGGACATGGAACAACAGACTGGTTCCTAATTAGGAAAGGAGTATGTCAAGGCTATATAATGTCACCCTGCTTATTTAGCTTATATACAGAGTACATCAAGTGAAATGTCAGACTGGATGAAGCACAAGCTGGAATCAAGATTTCTGGGAGAAATATCAATAATCTCAGATATGCAGATACATCACCCTTATGGAAGAAAGTGAAGAGTCTCTTGATGAAAGTGAAAGAGAAGAGTGAAAAAGTCGGTTTAAAACTCAACATTCAGAAAACTAAGGTTGTGGCATCTGGTCCCATCACTTCATGGCAAATAGATGGGGAAACAGTGGAAACAGAGGCTGACTTTATTTGGGGGGGCTCCAAAATTACTGCAGATGCTGACTGCAGCCATGAAATTAAAAGACGCTTACTCCTTGGAAGAAAAGTTATGACCAACCTATACAACATATTAAAAAGCACAGATATTACTTTGCCAACAAAGGTCCGTCTAGTCGAGGGTATGGTTTTTCCAGTAGTCATGTATGGATGTGAGAGTTGGAATATAAGGAAAGCTAAGCGTCAAAGAATTGATGGTTTTGAACTGTGGTGTTGAAGAAGACTCTTGAGAGTCCCTTGGACTGCAAGGGGATCCAACCAGTCTATCCTAAAGGAGATCAGTCATAAATATTCATTGGAAGGACTGTTGCTGAAGCTGAAACTCCAATACTTTGGCCATCTGATTCAAAGAACTCACTCACTGGAAAAGAACATAATGCTGGGAAAGACTGAAGCCAGGAGGAGAAGGGGATGACAGAGGATGAGTTGGTTGGATGGCATCACTGACTCAATGGACATGAGTTTGAATAAGCTCCAGGAGTTGGTGATGGACAGGGAGACCTGGCGTGCTGCAGTCCATGGAGTCACAAAGAGTTAGACACGACTGAGCAACTGAACTGAACTGAACTGAATTGAATGGTGGCTCAGATGGTTAAGATAAGGCTCAATTTACTCAGTTGTAATAAATTTGGTTTCCTGTCTTTTCAATAATTCTTTCCACTTGGGTATCCAATTTACTTGTTGAAAATATTTCTAGTATATATATACATGTATATGCATATATATATATACATACATATATATCTTGATATATATATGTATACATATATATCTTGATATAAAAGTATGTTTCTTAGTCTAATGTAAAGGAACTCACTTTTCTGTCTCAGTATCGAATGCTGCTACTTTTTGTTTACTCGAGTTAGTAAGATGCTGGAGTGCATCTATGAAGCAGCCACTGAGTAAGGAATAAAAGCCAATCATCACAGGACCATTGGTCTTAATGGTATTTTCTAGAACAATGAGAATCACACTGTCTCTCCTGTATTTTTTTTGTTTTCATTTAGAATATTAAAAAAAAAATTGTGTGAATGTGTATTCATTTAGATGCCTATTTGTGATGGACAGGAGGGCCTAATCATTTATATCCGTTTATAATTTCCAAACAGCTTTAATAGATCTCTCTAAACACTTACTGTCTTTAAAGAATACAGACAAAAAGGTGTTGCTTAAAAAGGTGTTGTTTTCTATTAAGATATTTCTCTAGAAGGACAAAGAGTTATTTTCCTGAGTGAAGTCTCTTAATTCAATAAATTTTCAGCCATTTTAAGTATGTGAATTGAAAGTTGTTCAGCCTTGTCCGACTCTCTGCGAATCCACGAACTGTAGCCTGTGAGGCTCCTTTCTCCATGGAATTCTTCAGGACAGAATTCTTGAGTGGATAGCCATTCCTTTCTCCAAGGGATCTTCCCAACCCAGGATCAAACCTAGGTTTCCCACATTACAGGTGGATTCCATTTGAACCACCAGGGAAGCCCAAGAATGCTGGAGTGGGTAGCCTATCCCTTCTCCAGGGGATCTTCCAACCCAGGAATTGAACTGAGGTCCCCTGTATTACAGGTCAATTCTTTACCAGCTGAGCTACTGTAGTCTATTATTCAAACATGAGTGATTTTCCAGTATTTTTCTGATAATGAATTTAATATTATGATCACTCTGAATTGTATGGGAGACAGGGATCAAGACCATCCCCATGGAAAAGAAATGCAAAAAAGCAAAATGGCTGTCTGGGGAGGCCTTACAAATAGCTATGAAAAGGAGAGGCGAAAAGCAAAGGAGAAAAGGAAAGATATAAGCACCTGAATGCAGAGTTCCAAAGAATAGCAAGAAGAGATAAGAAAGCCTTCTTCAGCGATCAATGCAAAGAAATAGAGGACAAGAACAGAATGGGAAAGACTAGAGATCTTTTCAGGAGAATCAAAGATACCAAGGGAACATTTCATGCAAGGATGGGCTCGATAAAGGACAGAAATGGTATGGACCTAACAGAAGCAGAAGATATTAAGAAGAGGTGGCAAGAATACACGGAAGAACTGTACAAAAAAGATCTTCATGACCCAGATAATCATGATGATGTGATCACTAATCTAGAGCCAGACATCTTGGAATGTGAAGTCAAGTGGGCCTTAGAAAGCATCACTACGAACAAAGCTAGTGGAGGTGATGGAATTCCAGTTGAGCTGTTTCAAATCCTGAAAGATGATGCTGTGAAAGTGCTGCACTCAATCTGCCAGCAAATTTGGAAAACTCAGCAGTGGCCACAGGACTGGAAAAGGTCAGTTTTCATTCCAATTCCAAAGAAAGGCAATGC
>SJYT01053205.1:219380-271014 GCA_006410635.1 Cephalophus harveyi
TTAAAGATCTAAACGTAAGACCAGAAACTATAAAACTACTAGAGGAGAACATAGGCAAAACACTTACCGACATAAATCAAAGCAGGATCCTCTATGATCCACCTCCCAGAATACAGGAAATAAAAGCAAAAATAAACAAATGGGATCTAATTAAAATTAAAAGCTTCTGCACAACAAAGGAAACTATAAGCAAGGTAAAAAGACAGCCTTCTGAATGGGAGAAAACAATAGCAAATCAAGCAACTGACAAACAACTAATCTCAAAATATACAAGCAACTTATGCAGTTCAACTCCTGAACATTGAGTTTTAAGCCGACTTTTCACTCTCCTTTTTCACTTTCATCAAGAGGCTCTTTAGTTCTTCACTTTGTTCTGTAAGGGTGGTGTATCTGCATATCTGAGATTATTGATATTTCTCCCAGAAATCTTGATTCCAGCTTGTGCTTCATCTAGTCTGGCATTTTGCTTGATGTACTCTGTATATAACCTCAGATATGCAGATGACACCACCCTTATGGCAAAAAGTGAAGAGGAACTCAAAAGCCTCTTGATAAAAGTGAAATAGTGGAGAGTGAAAAAGTTGGCTTAAAGCTCAACATTCAGAAAACGAAGACCATGGCATCCAGTCCCATCACTTCATGGGAAATAGATGGGGAAACAGTGGAAACAGTGTCAGACTTTATTTTTCTGGGCTCCAAAATCACTGTAGATGGTGACTGAAGCCATGAAATTCAAAGACGCTTACTCCTTGGAAGAAAAGTTATGACCAACATAGATAGTATATTCAAAAGGAGAGACATTACTTTGGCAACTAAGGTCCATCTAGTCAAGGCTATGGTTTTTCCTGTGGTCATGTATGGATGTGAGAGTTGGACTGTGAAGAAGGCTGAGCACCAAAGAATTGATGCTTTTGAACTGTGGTGTTGGAGAAGAGTCTTGAGAGTCCTTTGGACTGCAAGGAGATCCAACCAGTCCATTCTGAAGCAGATCAGCCCTGAGAAACTCCAGTACTTTGGCCACCTCATGCGAAGGGTTGACTCATTGGAAAAGACTCTTATGCTGGGAGGGATTAGGGGCAGGAGGAGAAGGGGACGACCGAGGATGAGATGGCTGGATGGCATCACTGACTCGATGGATGTGAGTCTGAGTGAACTCCAGGAGTTAGTGATGGACAGGGAGGCCTGGTGTGCTGCGATTCATGGGGTCTCGAAGAGTCAGACACAACTGAGTGACTGAACTGACTGAACTCTGCATATAAGCTAAATAATCAGAGTGACACTATATAGCCTTGACATGCTCCTTTCCTAATTTGGAACCAGTCTGTTGTTCCATGTCCAGTTCTAACTGTTGCTTCCTGACCTGCATACAGATTTTTTTTTAGGAGGCAGGTCAGGTGGTCTGGTATTCCCATCTCTTATAGAATTTTTCCACAGTTTGTTGTGATCCACAAAGTCAAAGGCTTTGGCATAGTCAATAAAGCAGAAATAGATATTTTTCTAGAACTCTCTTGCTTTTTCGATGACCCAGCGGATGTTGGCCATTTGATCTCTGGTTCCTCTTTTTCTGAATCCAGCTTGAACATCTGGAAGTTCACAGTTTATGTACTGTTGAAGCCAGGCTTGGAGGATTTTGAGCATTACTTTACTAGCATGTGAGATGAGTCAAACTGTGTGGTATTTATTTTTATTTTTAATCCAAAGATTATTTGGGTTAATTAAAAAACAGTGATCTATTATCTTCAAGCTTAAAACATATAAGCCTTTAAATCAAATTCCTTACCCCAATATTTCTTCTATGTTTTCAAATTAAGCACAGTTAAAGCCCATTTACTCACTGAGCAAACAGTTATTGACCAATCAAAAGTGCTTGGTGCTGGGGAAGGAATCCAAGAGCAAGCAAACACAGACACTTTTTCTCTCCAGTAATTATTACTTA
Source organism: Cephalophus harveyi (assembly GCA_006410635.1). NCBI lineage: Eukaryota > Metazoa > Chordata > Mammalia > Artiodactyla > Bovidae > Cephalophus > Cephalophus harveyi. The sequence continues at coordinate 221,317 of SJYT01053205.1, forward strand.
CAATGCCCCAAACTTGTATCAATAAATAATTACTCAAATAATAGTATATTCAGAAACAGAATTCATACTAAGATATAAAGTGTGGTTCTATAAACAGAGTAGATGACCTAAGCTCTCCCTGAGAAATAATTCCTATGCTAAAATATAAAAATTGTATACACACCTAAACAGTGTGTTGAAAAGCAGAGACATTACTCTCCCGACAAAGGTCTATATAGCCAAGGCTATGGTCTTCCCAGTGGTCACATATGGTTGTGAGAGCTGAACTGAAAGAAGTCAGAAGTTCAAAGGATTGATGCCTTCAAACTGTGGTGTTGGAAAAGACACGTGAAATTACCCTGGACAGCAAGGAGATCAAATCGGTAATTTTAAGGGAAATCAACCTGGAATATTGGAAGGACTGATGCTGAAGGTGAAACTCCTGTATTTTGGTCATCTGATATGAAGAGCAGACTCACTGGAAAATTTCCTGATGCTGGGAAATATTGAGGGCAGAAGGAGAAGGGTCATCAGAGGATGAGATGGCTGGATGGCATCACCAAAGCAATGGGTATGAACTTGCACAAACTTCAGGAGATGGTGAGAGACATGGAGGCCTGGTGTGCTGCAGTCCATGTGGTCACAAAGAGTAAGACATGACTGGGCGACTGAAAAACAACAACAATAAACACTACCTAGGTGAGTGGGGTAAGAAACAAAGCACATGAAAGGAACTGGTGTTTAGAGTGACCAGTTGGGATGGCATACCATTTACAGAGTTGATCTCTTTAAATTTTCACTGTCTTTAAAGAATACAAACAAAAAAGGTGTTGCTATCTTTCTATAATGGGACAAAGAGTTACTGTCCTAACTAAAGTCTCAATTAAGTAAAATTTCAGCTATTTTAAGTATGTGAAGTGAAAGTCACTCAGTCGTGTCTAACTCTTTGCGACCTCATAGACCTCATGGAGCCTTGCCAGGCTCCTCTGTCCATGGAATTCTCCTGGCCAGAATACTGGAGTGCATTGCTGTGCCCTCCTCCAGGGGATCTTCCTGACCCAGGGATCAAACCCACATCTCTTACGTTTCCTGCATTGGCAGGTAGGTTCTTTACCACTAGTGCCATCTGGGAAGCCCATAATTTAACTATATTCTCAAAATGATATTATTTAGATACCACTAACATATTCAGGCTGTTGGAGGTTACAAATCCGATCAAGATCATTTAGGTGTGTGTGTTTTCAAAATACACATCTTTCTTTATACTCATCAACAGTGTTGAGTGATGGAGGTAAGTCAAGCTATATGATGTCTGAAAAGACATCATTGAATTTGATGACTGGATGTCTTTGTAAAGCCAATATTCATAGAATGGTAGGAAGTGGGAGGGAAAGTCATGTACAGAGGGAGGCAGACTAAAAGAAAGGTGAGAAAATAGAAAGTAAATGCTCAGTTTTTATAAGAAAAGCTCATAGCAAGGAAAATTGTAGAGGTTGAGGTCAACGCAAAAAAACAACTGTTAGTTGCTCAGTCATGTCTGACTCCTTGTGATCCCATGGACTCTTCTTCCATGGGATTCTCTAGGCAAGAATACTGGAGTGGGTTGGCATTTCCTTCTCAAGGGTATCTTCCAGACCCAGAGATCGAACCCACATCTCTTGTGTCTCCTGCATTGGCAAGCAGATTCTTTACCACTGAGGAGCCACCTGGGATGCCCAAGGTCAAGGCAAAGGAAATTATTTTATCTTAAAGAAATTGAGTAATACATTTTCAGTTCAGTTCAGCCACTCAGTCGTGTCCGACTCTTTGCGACCCCATGAATCGCAGCACGCCAGGCCTCCCTCATCTCCCGGAGTTCACTCAGACTCACGTCCATCGAGTCCGTGATGCCATCCAGCCATCTCATCCTCGGTCGTCCCCTTCTCCTCCTGCCCCCAATCCCTCCCAGCATCAGAAGTCTTTTTCAATGAGTCAACTCTTCGCATGAGGTGGCCAAAGTACAGGAAGAAGGAAAAGAAATAATGGCAAGAAATAAATTGAAGAATACAGAAGTAGAAGATATAAAAGAGATGGAAGAAGTCTGACTGTTTCAGAAGTGAAAGGCTATGAAGTGATGGATAATGTGCAGGTGGAGCAACTTGCATTAGAAAGGAGAATGGGCAGCTTGTCCTTTGATGCAGAAGGTAGCACAGTTTTTGGCTAGCAGAAAACAAACACAAAACCTTCTCCAGGGGACCTTCCTGACACAGGGATCGAGATTGGGTCTCCTGCATTGCAGATAGATTCCTTACCATCTGAGCCACCATGAAAGCACCAAACACAAAAACAAGTAATTGCAAACCTTATTTTCCTTTTGAACAACATAAACACTTCTTATTCTGGAATCCAAGCTCTCCATTAATTGGTACTACATAGTCCTTCCTCCTCACCACTTCACAAACCAACCCTTTTTACAGGCTAAATCATTATGTTCATTGTCACTGTCACTTGAATACAACTCCTGTTTTTCCACTTCAGTTTCTCGTTTAAGTAATTTTCCTAGCACAGACATCTCCACTTCCCCATCACAGCCACTCTCATCCATTGTGTCCACTGCAAATCTGCCTCCTCCTTGAAACTTTCCTTAAAAGCACGTTTTAAAATTATCAGTCATTCCTTCTTAGAAAACTTGTGTGCATAAAGTATTAATCATTTATTTTAAAACTTTTGGATATTGCTTACATTTATGGAGACAGATAGATGATCTATCTAGCTAGCTAGCTATGGTTCACAATTAATACATAATGTATGGTTCCACCTGGAATATTTTATTAGTGAGTTCAAATGACTTGAATTTTGTTTACAACATTTTTTAAATTTTCATTTCAAAATTAACTGTACAAATGCTTCGTTTTAGTTTTCAATGTCAATATGTAAAGGCACAGGAAAGCTGGAATTATATTTAGGGTAATTACAAGACTTGATAAATGTTAAAATGAAATCAATACAATTCTACTGACCCACTGACTATTAGCACACGGTATATTTTTTATTCTCCAAATAAACATGAAAAACAGTTATATATCATTCAAAATATAGCAGAAAACTCTTCCTTGTGTAGATATTTCAATAGCATCTGCATTAAACATAAAATTATTATTTATGGAATTTGTTAAGTTTCTGTATATTGTCACCCTGCTTATTTAACTTATATGCAGAGCACATCATGAGAAATGCTGGAATGGATGAAGCACAAGCTGGAATCAAGATTGCTGGGAGAAATATCAATAACCTCAGATATGCACATGACACCACCCTTATGGCAGAAAGCAAAAAAGAACTAAAGAGCCTCTTGATGAAAGTGAAAGTAGAGAGTGAAAAAGTTGGCTTAAAGCTCAACATTCAGAAAACTAAGATCATGGGATCTGGTCCCATGACTTCATCAGAAATAGATGGGGAAACAATGGCTGACTTTATTTTTTTGGCTTCCAAAATCACTGCAGATGGTGATTGCAGCCATGAAATTAAAGGGCACTTGCTCCTTGGAAGGAAAGTTATGACCAACCTAGACAGCATAATAAAAAGCAGAGACATTACTTTGCCAACAAAGGTCCATCTAGTAAAGGCTATGGTTTTTCCAGTAGTCATGTATGGATGTGATAGTTGGACTGTGAAGAAAGCTGAGCACCAAAGCATTAATGGTTTTGAACTGTGGTGTAGCACCGAAGAATTGATGGTTTTGAACTGTGGTGTTGGAGAAGACTCTTGAGAGTCCCTTGGACTGCAAGGACATCCAACCAGTCCATCCTAAAGGATATCAGTCCTGAATATTCATTGGAAGGTCTGATGTTGAAGCTGAAACCCCAATGCTTTGGCCACCTGATGTGAAGAGCTGACTCATTTGAAAATACTCTGACGCTAGGAAAAATTGAGGGCAGGAGGAGAAGGGGACAACAGAGGGTGAGATGGTTGGATGGCATCATCGACTCAATGGACATGAGTTTGGGTAAACTCTTGGAGTTGGTGATGGACAGGGAGGCCTGGCGTGCTGCAGCTCATGGAGCCTTAAACAGTCAGACATGATTGAGTGACTGAACTGAACTGAATTGATAGGGATCAACTGTATTTATATTCAAAGCAAGTAAAAATCTAAACAGGTGTATAAATAGTACATTTTGTAAAGCAAACTTTGGCTTTTGAGGAAAAAACAAATATTTAGATATGCAATTGTTCTAATAAATCAATAGAATAGCAGTTTGATTCAACTGAGCAAATGTTTTAGTGCAAGACATTGTGTGAACCACTCTACACATAATCGTAAACAAACTCAGAAAGATTTCATTCAAGAATTATCTTAGTTGGTATTAAATGGTTTAATAAACACATTGATTTATATTTTCTTTCTCAGACTAAAAATACAAACTCATTTTACATATGAAGAAGTAGCATGAGAACATATGTTAATACTCATACTGATAATGATATTTTTGAAAATTTGATATGTGCCATGTACTGGGACAAATACCTTATATCATTTGTCATATTTGATCCTCACAAAAACATCGTAACATTTTAGATACTTTGGATACTTCAGTTCAGATCAGTTCAGTTGCTCAGTCGTGTCTGACTCTTTGCGACCCCGTGAATCGCAGCACGCCAGGACTCCCTGTCCATCGCCAACTCCAGGAGTTCACTCAGATTCATGTCCATCAAGTCGGTGATGCCATCCAGCCATCTCATCCTCTGTCGTCCTCTTCTCCTCCCGCCCCCAATCCCTCCCAGCATCAGAGTCTTTTCCAGTGAGTCAACTCTTCAAATGAGGTGGCCAAAGGACTGGAGTTTCAGCTTTAGCATCATTCCTTCCAAAGAAATCCCAGGGCTGATCTCCTTCAGAATGAACTGGTTGGATCTCCTTGCAGTCCAAGGGACTCTCAAGAATCTTCTCCAATACCACAGTTCAAAAGCATCAATTCTTTGGCGCTCAGCCTTCTTCACAGTCCAACTCTCACATCCATACATGACCACTGGAAAAACTATAGCCTTGACTAGACGGACCTTAGTCGGCAAAGTAATGTCTCTGCTTTTGAATATGCTATCTAGGTTGGTCATAACTTTTCTTCCAAGGAGTAAGGGTCTTCTAATTTCATGGCTGCAGTCACCATCTGCAGTGACTTTGGAGCCCAAAAAAATAAAGTCTGACACTGTTTCCACTGTTTCCCCATCTATTTCCCATGAAGTGATGGGACCGGATGCCATGATCTTCGTTTTTTGAATGTTGAGCTTTAAGCCAACTTTTTCGCTCTCCTCTTTCACTTTCATCAAGAGGCTTATGGCACTTCCTGCCATAAGGGTGTTGTCATCTGCATATCTGAGGTTATTGATATTTCTCCCAGCAATCTTGATTCCAGCTTGTGTTTCTTCCAGTCCAGCATTTCTCATGATGTACACTGCATAGAAGTTAAATAAGCAGGGTGACAATATACAGCCTTGATGTACTCCTTTTCCTGTTTGGAACCAGTCTGTTGTTCTATGTCAGTTCTAACTGTTGCTTCCTGACCTGCATACAGATTTCTCAAAAGGCAGGTTAGGTGGTCTGGTATTCCCATCTCTCTCAGAATTTTCCACAGTTCACTGTGATCCACACAGTCAAAGGCTTTATCCTTCAATTATTAGGAAAGTAAAAGTTAGGAAACATAAATCATTTAAATAGTGTCACAAAGCTTGAAAGCGAATTGGAATCCAGACATTCTCAATTAAGAGACCTAGAAAACAAGAATTTTCATGTAAAAAAGTCCAAATGAATAAATAACATTTCAATATAAGTCCAGACCTGGAGTTACAGTTACTAGAAAGTTTGTGGATAGTAAAGAATGGTTTTTATCTAATAATAAGAATCATCTTTCTCTTCATTACACGTTTAATGGTTCGACCTAAACACTAGATAAGACTTTATACTATAGTATGTAAATTTAAGAATGAATAGAAATAATGATATAAAATGGTATATGCAGGAATTTTTTGACAGAATCCTAGTATTACTTCTTTAAGAAACTGAAAAGACTGAAATTAGTATTCTATGAGAAAATGCCTCTAAACTGGTCTGCTCTGAATTTTCCTATCATCTTAAATGCAGTACAAATTTTGTATTTTGTGCTGTTCTTCATTCACAATATATGAGCTGAATTTTACTACATCCTGTACTCATGTTCCTTTTATTTATTTATTTATTTTTGCAATAGGCTTTTCAGTCTTTGCATGTATCTGAAATGTTTAAATTTCAATCTTAATCATTCTTCATCTGGAAGGTTGTTATCATCAAACACTAAAAATACTGTTTGGCTGTTTTACTTATTATCCCACAGTAATTTCCTTCTGATTGCTTTGCCCTGAATCTTTGTTTTCTTTGTATATCTATCAACATCTGTCTTGTTAGATTCCCCAACAGTCAGACTAAGTTCAGGATATTAGCAAAGCCAGAGAGAGAGTATGCCTGTATGCACACGTGCACACACACACACACATACACATAAACACATACACTCTTCTAAACACTCACACATATATGCATTTTTTCAAAGTAAATTATATATAAAGTGCCCACATAATCTGGAAATATAGATAATATTTTAATTATTTACAGTCTATACTATAATATCCAATGATACTATGTATAGTTGTCTCTGTTTTGAGACTTTATGAAATCTCTCTATTCACAAGCATGTACACAGAGATTCACACACACACACACACATACACACACACAAAAATATAGATGTTGTCTCAGGATAAATCAGAACATTCTTGAACCTCCCTAAATTTATTTAATAACTTATCTTTAATTATATATGAAGATGTGGCATAATATTTTAGCCAAAGAAAATAATTGTTTCAAATGAAACATGTAAATAAATCCACCTTCGATTAACAAAAATGAGAGCCACACTAACTTCTACATAGCTTTGTTAGACATAGATCCCATTTGAACACTGTACACCTGACAAAACATTAGACATAGAAGCCGAGGGAGTACAGACCTTTCATACAAAAAGCTATGAAAGTCTCCAGATAAGAGGTGACATTTAAGTTGGATTTTCAAAGTCAAGTAATACATGGACAAGCCTGAAAGAGGAACATTTTAGATAGAATTAATATAGGGAGAAAGCTCACTGGTGTCAAAACCTAAGGCAGTGGCCTATTTTGCAGTCTATCCTCTGTTCGAACAGTATCTATAAAATATCTTTGCAAAGCTGACTCCTCCTTGTCAGTCTGTTCTTGGCTTAAATATCACCTTACATTCCAACCAGGCAGTATCACCTCACAGACTGAGAAAGTCTTTATCTCAGCACCCAGTTTTACTCATTTTCCTCCTACATAGACCACTACCTGCTATTTTAGATAAGACAGCAGAGAAATCTCTGTAGAAAAGGTGACATTTAAGTAGAGACCTAAATGAGGTGAGGTTATAAGCCACACAAGGCTATTGGAGATGAATGTTCCATCAGAGGAAGCAGAGAGGCAAACGCACCTATTAGCTTGCTTTGCTCGTGAACCATGAGGATGTCAACTTGACTCACGCAGCAGAGTGAATGTGGTAGACAGCGGTAGGAAGTGAGGTCAGAGGTTGGATAATGAAGAGTTTTATAAAGCATAAAAGTATTTTGGACTATACTCTGAATATGACAAAAGGCCTCATAAGAGGTTTTAATAAAAAGAAAAACATAACCTTCATGTACATCTTAAAAAATCTAATATGTGGAGAAATTGCCAACTCTAAGGTTGGCAATGGAGCTTCAGCTCAGCATATGAAAGAAGAATTACACCTATTAGATAGTCACAAACTCTTGGTAATGATAAAGAGGTTATTGGTAAATTTATTCTCTCAAATGTTCTAGTTGTTCATGCTCACCCATCTAATAGACTGATGTCTTAGATATAGCAGGAAAGGGAGACCAAAGCGTAGAATATCATAGTAATCAAGGCAAGAGGTCATGAAATCTTGGTCTTGTCAGCTCAGAGTGAATAAAGAAACTTAGTGACCCTAAGAAACATATGATGAGAAAATTTTTGAGGGGAATAAATATATCATACCATCAACTGTATTTTTTGTCCTAAAGGCCTACCCTCTTTAAACTTAGTGATGTGGATTTTTTTTTTTTTTTTTTTTGGAGTATAGCTGCTTTACAATATTATGTTAGCTTCTACTGTACAACAAAGTATATCAGCTATATGTATACATATATATCATTCCTCTTGGACCTCCTGCCCACTGCCCCCTAATCCTACCACTCTAGGTCATGAATTGGATAAATCTTGAGAGCCATATTGTGTTTGCTGTGCTAAGTCACTTTGGTCACGTACAACTCTTTGCGACCCCATGGGCTGTAACATGCCAGGCTCATTTGACCATGGGATTCTCCAGTAAAGAATACTGGAGTGGGTTTCCATGCCCTCCTCCAGGGGATCTTCCCAACTGAGGGATCAAACCCATGTATCTCATGTTTCCTGCATTGGTAGGTGGGTTCTTTACCACTAGCACCACCTGGGAAGCCTAAGAATCACATTCAGTTCAGTTCAGTTCAGTAGCTCAGCCGTGTCCGACTCTTTGTGACCCCCATGAATCGCAGCATGCCAGGCCTCCCTGTCCATCACCAACTCCCGGAGTTCACTCAGACTCGCATTCATCGAGTCTGTGGTGCCATCCAGCCATCTCATCCTCGGTCGCCCCCTTCTTCTCCTGCCCCCAATCCCTCCCAGCATCAGAGTCTTTTCCAATGAGTCAACTCTTCACATGAGGTGGCCAAAGGACTGGAGTTTCAGCTTTAGCATCATTCCTTCCAAAGACATCCCAGGGTTGATCTCCTTCAGAATGGACTGGTTGGATCTCCTTGCAGTCCAAGAGACTCTCAAGAGTCTTCTCCAACACCACAGTTCAAAAGCATCAATTCTTTGGTGCTCAGCTTTCTTCACAGTCCAACTCTCATGTCCATACATGACTACTGGAAAAACCATAGCCTTGACTTTAGAGCAAACCAGATCTAAACAAAATGAAATTTGCCTGCATGTTTATCTATCACTGAATGTGCATCTGGTCCACTTTAGATTTTTATGGTTATTTCCACCTTATTAAACCAAAGACATACTATCAGAAAAATCCCTCTATTGGACCAAAAGGTGCCTTTACACTCACATATATAATACATAGAGAATACTACTTAATTTTCATTAGAAGCAACTGGAATTAGCAGATTGTGTCTAATGTGTATTATTCCTAGAAAATCATACCAATACCTTTGTAATCTTTCCAGAAATAAATCTAGATTCAACACTAGGATATAAGATGCAATTTTATCATTTTATCATTAAACAACTCTGCTGCTGCTGCTAAGTCTCTTCAGTCGTGTCCAACTCTGTGCGATCCCATAGATGGCAGCCCACCAGGCTCCACCATCCCTTGGATTCTCCAGTCAAGAACACTGGAGTGGGTTGTCATTTCCTTCTCCAACGCATGAAAGTGAAAAGTGAAAGTGAAGTCGCTCAGTCATGTCCGACTCTTTGTGACTCCATGGACTGCAGCCCACCAGGCTCCTCCATCCATGGGGTTTTCCAGGCAAGAGTACTGGAGTGGGGTGCCAACTCTATGTGTTTGTAAATTTGTTTGGTTTATTTTCTGTGTTGTCACAAAAGAATGCTGATAAACCTCTAATTGGAGTCTCAGTAAATGAAAGAAAGATATAACTGAATGTATTCAAGAGCTCACAGTTTCTTCCACAGAAACATAATAAATGAAATTTCTTCTAGTAAAACATATGTCCAGTCATCCCCATTTAGCTTTATTTAAATCAAAGGGAAAATCTTTAGTGCTTCATCCCCATGGCTTCCCGAGTAACTCAGTGGTAAAGAATCTGCCTGCAATGGAGGAGACTTGGGTTCTATCCCTAGGTCGGGAAGATCCTCTGGAGGAGGAAATGGCAACTCACTCATTTCCTTGCCTGAAAATTCGACAGAAGAACCTGGTGGGCTACAATCCCTGGGCTCCCAGAGTCAGATATGACTTAGCAACTAAACTATCACCTCCACCATCCCTACATCAACCTGAAGTCATTTAATACTGCCACTTTTATAAGAGCTCATGAAGTGATGTTGGAAATCTCTGTATACTGTTTAGCATTGAATAAAATAAGAAAGTAAAAAAGAAAAAAACAGTATAAATCTTTGGCATCTAAAATCTCTTGGTACCTAAAACTTCAATCATGTCATTATTTTAAGAAATCAAAATAATGTCTGGGAGACAGGACTTATGGAACGGTTAGAGTAAGAACTTCTGAAAATTTTGTCTTCCAGGCACGTATCAGAACATGGGCACAAATTGTCAAAATTATTTCTACACTGAAGTGCCAAATACATGGCCCTAAATGACATGACCCCAAAGATAGCAAAAACTGAAAGAACTAAAAGAAAAAATAAATTCCATTAAAAAAAATTAAAGATTTTAAGATACCTCTCATAGTAACTAATAAAACAAGGGGACATGAAATTCAGCAGAAATATCAAAGATTTCACCTACATATATAACAAGATGGACCTAATCAAAATCTATGTAGAATATGTACTCCCAAACTACAGAACTCAAATTCTTTCCAAATACACACAAAATATTTATCAAACTGACCATATGCTGGACCATAAAACAATTCTCAACCTATTGCAAAGGATGAAATAATAGAGTATGATCTGTGATCAGAGGAATGGAGCAGAAAATCAATGATAGGAAGACAGCCAGAAAAGCTCAATGTGTTTACAAATAAAACAATACATTCTAAGAAACTAATGAGCTAAAGAAGAAACCACAATTGGAATCAGAGGATTTGGATTATGGAGATAATACACCATAAAACTTGTTAATACAGTTCAGTCACTCAGTCATGTCCAACTCTTTGCGACTCCAAGGACTGCAGCACATCAGGCCTCCCTGTCCATCACCAACTCCCGGAGCTTGCTCAAACTCATGTCCATCAAGTCAGTGATACCATCCAACCATCTCATCCTCTGTCATTCCCTTCTCCTGCCTTCAGTCTTTCCCAGCATCAGGGTCTTTTCCAATGAGTCAGTTCTTCCATTCAGGTGGCCGAAGTATTGAAGGTTCAGCTTCAGCATCAGTCCTTCCAGTGAGTACTCACGACTGATTTCCCTTAGGACTTAAGAGCTTCCATAAACCTCTTATCCTCATCCATCAGAGGGCAGACAGAAAGAAAACTGCAATCACAGAAAATGAATCAAACTGATCATATGGACCACAACCTTGTCTAACTCAATGAAACTATAAGCCATGCCATGTGGGGTCGCCTGATATGGACAGATCTTAGTGGAGTGTTCTGGCAAAACGTGGTCCACTGGAAAAGGGAATGGCAAGCCACTTCAGTATTTTTTGCCTTGAGAACCCCAGGAACAGTATGAAAAGGCAAAACTTGTTAAAACACAGATAAAACTGTGCTTAGGGGAAAAAAAAGTCACAAATCCAGATCCTGAAAATATTAAAAAAGAAAGTGGTAGATTTAACTGAGTGCTCTTCAAAATTATTTTAAAGTCTTAACCCCTGGTAACTGTGACCATGACCTTATTTAGAAACCATGTGTTTGCAGATGTAGTCAAGTTAAGAGGTCATGCTGGACTAAGATGAGCCCTAATGCAGTACAACGTGTGGTCTTATAAGAGGAGACTTAAAGATACAGATGAGAACAAGGAGGAAGACCGTGGCAGTGGGGACAGAGGTTGGAGTGATATAGCTATAAGCCAAGAAATTCCAAGGACTCCTAGAAACTGCCAGAAAGTAAGAGGCAGAGAAGAGTTGTAATGTGTAGGCATCAACAGAAGACTTGTCCTGCCAACAACTAGATTTTAGACCACACATCTTCAGAAAAAGTGAAAGTGTTCATTGCTCAGTTGTGTCCAACACTTTATGACTCCATGGACTGTAGACTGCCAGGCTCCTCTGTCCATGGAATTTTTCATGCAAGAATACTGGAGTGGGTGGCCATTCCCTTCTGACCCAGGGGTTAAACCTGGGTCTCCCTCGTTGCAGGTGGATTCTTTACAATCTGAACAACCAGGGAAGACCTACATGTTCAGAACTGTGAGAGAAAAAAAAAGTGTTGTTTTATGCCAAAATAATGGTCAAAATTAGTATTTTTAAGACCTCTCAGGCTGGCACACAGAATAAAGTCAGAAACAGAAAAACAAATGTCATATATTAACACATACAAGTAGAATCAAAAAAAAAAATGGTACAGATGAACCTATCTGCAAAGCAGAAATAGAGACATAGATGTAAAGAACAAATGTGTGGACATCAAGGAGGAAAGGCGGGTAGAGGTGAGATGAACTGGGAGATTGAGATTAGCATATAAAGCTATTGATATTATGTATAAAATAGATAACTAATAAGAACCTACTGTGTAGCACAGGGAATTCTACTCAGTGCTTTGTGGTGACCTAAATGGAAAGGAAATCCAAAAAAGGGGGATACATGTATATTTATAACTGATTCACTTTGCTGTACAGTAGAAACTAGCACAACATTGTAAAAGAACTAAACTCAAAAAAAAAAAAAAAAAACCTCTCAAAATTAACCAAAGATTTTCAGCCATCTAATGATTTTTTTTTTTAATGGCTGAAATCTTTGCAAGAACAGTGGACTTTGTGCATGTTAATTTGCTCTACTACCATCTCCACCTTCTCAGTTCTATGATATCCTCAAATATCTGCTACCTTGCAACCACCTTAACTGTTAAAAACAAGAGTGGAGTAGCCAATGAAGTGGGCAGATGGATTTGGTTCTCTCCATAAAGCCCCATTATCAGTGAATTTTCACTATTTAACACCTGTGTCAGCTCCACAGAAACACCTCATTTGCCAGACCTGTCATTATTTGACCTGCCTTTACCTCCTTCAGTTGGAAAAGCTTTAACCCCAGGGCATTTGTCAAAAACAATAAGTAGTGATTGCTCAAATCTCATCTACTTGAGATGCCAAAGTAGGTATTAAAAAAAAGAAGCTGGCAAAAAACCATAAATGAGGATCTCGTGAATCAGGAGTCCTTAAGAGACTTTCAAAAGCTCCAACGAACTCCTAGAGAACCTAGGAGGCCACCTTATATGCAGAGCTGAGAGCATGACAGGAAAGACCTGAAGAGGCCTGACTCTCCCCATTATAGCTGATGCTGAGGTCACTTCAAGAACTAAAAGCTGAGAGTTATAAACTGCTAGTGGGTGGCAGGCAAGAGTCAACACACACATGGAGCTCAGCAGTGAGGACAAAATAGGAGACTATTGACTCAGGGCTGAGTAGAGTCCCTTGGACAGCAAGGAGATCAAACTAGTCAATCCTAAAGGAAATCAACCCTCAATACTCACTGGAAGGACTGAGGCTGAAGCTGACACTCCAATAATTGGCCACCTGATGCAAAGAGCCCACCCACTGAAAAAGACAATGATGATGGGAAAGATTGAGGGAAGGAGAAGAAGGGGACAACAGAGGAGATGGTTGGATGGCATCATAGACTCAATGGACCTGAATTTGAGGAAATTTCAGGAGATAATGAAGGACAGGGAAACCTGGAGTGCTGCAGTCCATGGGGTCACAAAGAGTTGGACAGGACTTAACAACTAAACAACAACAAGTGATTAAATGATACCTGAAGGGGAAAACACATTAGATAATTAGTCTAGGAAGGTTACTAAACAAACACCCATTGACAGCAGCAAATTACTGGTGTACAATTCATTTGATACTAGATGAATTTTCCAAAGGAGTGAGTATATATTTTTTGAGAGAGAGGTCAGGGGTATCCTGTAAGTTAGCTATAGGAGGAGAAACAAACAAAAAAAAAAGATGAGATAAAAAGAGGCAGCCCATAAGCTTAGAGTAAATCTACATGTGTGCTGTCTTAGAAGCTAACTGAAGAAAGATTAACAAGGAAAAATGAGTTATCAAAGATGGCAATTACAGCTGACAAGTCAAAAATAGGGCAGAAGATGAAGTCTGAAAAGGAAAACTGGTGACCTGGAAATACTGAACTTCTTAAAATGACTGAAGATTCATTGGAGAACATGACAGTAATGGGAAATCTGCACTGTGATGAGCACTAATTAAACTGATATTGGCTTCTTTATAAATAATATATATAATTAAATTCATCTGAATCTCTACAGAAGAATTTTTCCAGAGTTTCATGCACCATAAAATAATTTTAATGATAATTCTAATATAGAATATAAAGCTAATTGATTATTAAAGATTATATTTTAAAGTCATCTAGAAGCATATTCATGTACACAGTGTGTCTAGTTAGGATAAAAGAAAAAGTCATATAAGGTATTTCAACATGGACAAATTTATGTAGGGAATTAACTACATAAGTGTTGGAATGCTTAAAACACAAAAAATACAAATGAAATTGTCACAGAGATAATTATTGGAGAGTGAACAACAACCTTGAGAGGAACTATAAGAATAAAGTAATATGTTGAAATTATCAAACCCTAGAAGAGACTATATATAGAGTGGTTCTTCAGAACACAGAGTAGGGACTTCAGCAAGTTCAGTTCAGTTCAGTTCAGTTCAATTCAGTTGCTCAGTCATATCCTACTGTTTGCAACCCCATGAACTGCAGCATGCCAGCCTCCCTGTCTATCACCAACTCCCGGAGATTACCGATAGGACTTCGGCAAGCTGGTCCTGAAATACTAGCTTATTAGGGTAGTTCTGGTGAGACAAGAAGAAGGAGGCTACAACTAATGGCTTTTGTGCAAATCAGGGGCAGTATTATCCTCCTGAGAGACAAAGTTTAATAACATATATAATATGCAAGAATGAAGCTTAATAAAATACATATATTTAAAATCATAAAGTCATGTACAGATGTGAGTCAGACCATAAAGAAGGCTGAGTGCTGAAGAATTGATGCTTTCAAACTGTGGTGCTGGAGAAGACTCTTGAGAGTCCCTTGGACAGCAAGGAGATCAAACCAGTCCATCCTAAAGAGAATCAACCCTGAATATTCACTGGAAAGACTGATGCTGATGCCGAAGCTGAAGCTCCAACACTTTGGCCACCTGATGCGAAGAGCCGACTCACTGGAAAAGACCATGATGCTGGGAAATACTGAAGGCAGGAAGAGAAGGGAATGATGGTTGGATGGCATCACTGACTCAGTTGACAAGAGTCTGAGCAAAATCTGGGAGATGGTGAAGGACAGAGAAGTCTGGAGTGCTGCAGTCCATGGGATTGCAAACAGTTGGAGACGACTTAGTGACTGAACAACAACAAAAATCATAAAGCATTACTAATAAAATGTTATAAAAATCTCTACTGTAAATCCTGTGTTTGGCAGAAGTCTATATTTTGACTCTCAAGATATGCATTATCAGAGGAAACTTTATCAAAAGACAGAAAGAATTCCAGGTCAGAGATCTTTAATTTTCATTAGGCATGGTACACAGATAATAAAAGTTGCATTCATGGCAACTATTATAGAAATTAGTACATAAATCTTAGTAAGCACCCATTTATCCAAAAATAATCAGAAAATTGGGTCTCTTGGTTAATTGAACATTCATGTTAATTGACATTTGTCAAATATATCATACATGGATTAACAGTGCTCAAATAATAACTAGAATAAAATAACATGCACTTGACATCAGAATTATAACTCTAAGGCTCTTCCTAGCTGTATAATTCTGACTCTCTCCAAGACACACAAGTGTTCATATATTACCTAAAGTGTTGTCACTAATTTGAGTTAATCAACAAGTAATTGTGGTTGTATAAATTTAGAAGTAGAAAATAAAACTAATAAAGCTGAACTGTTAAAAAAAAACTGAACTGATATTGACTCTTGGATACAGTTTTATTTTATATTTCTGAAGTAAAATTAAACTAAGCTATAAAATTTTATTAGGTAAAAAATTCTATGGGCTTTCTGGTGGCTCAGAAGTTAAAGAATCTGTCTGCAGTGAGGGAGACCTGAGTTTGATCCCATGGTTGGGAAGATTCCCTGGAGAAGGGAATGGCTACCAACTCCAGTATTCTGGTCAGGAGAATTCCATGGACAGAGGAGCCTGGAAGGCTACAGTAGTCCATTGGGTCACAGAGTTGGACAGAGTGGTGCTTAGATTCATGAACTATGCTAAAGCCTTTGACTGTGTGGATCACAACAAAGTGTGGGAAATCCTTAAAGAGATGGGAATACCAGATTACATTACCTGCCTTCTGAGAAATCTGTATGCAGGTCAAGATGCAACTTTTAGAACTGGACATGGAACAATGGACTGGTTCCAAATTAAGAAAGGAGTACATCAAGGTTGTATATTGTCACCTTGCTTATTTAACTTATATGCAGAGTACATCATGCAAAATGCTGGACAGGATGAAGCAGAGCAGGAATCAAGTTTGCTGGGAGCAATATCAATAACCTCAGATATGTGCATGACACCAGATATGGTAGAAAGCAAAGAGGAACTAAAGAGCCTCTTGATGAAAGTAAAAGAAGAGAGTGAAAATGCTGGCTTAAAATTCAACATTCAAAACACGAAGATCATGGCATCCAGTCCCATCACTTCATGGCAAATAGATGGGGAAACAGTGGAAACAGTGACAGACTTTATTTTGAGGGCTTTCAAAATTATTGCAGATGGTGACTGCAGCCATGAAATTAAAAGACGCTGCTCCTTGGAAGAAAAGCTATGATCAACCTAGACAGCATATTAAAAAGCAGAGACATTGCTTTGCCAACAAAGGTCCATCTAGTCAAAGCTATGGCTTTTCCAGTAGTCATGTATGGATGTGAGAGTTGGACCATAAAGAAGGTTGAGTGCCAAAGAACTGATGCTTTTGAACTGTGGTGTTGGAAAAGACTGTTGAGAGTCCCTTGGACTGCAAGAAGTTCAAATCAGTCAATCCTAAAAGAAATCAGCCCTGAATATTCATTGGAAGGACTGATGTTGAAACTGAAACACCAATACTTTGGCCATCTGATGTGGAGAACTGACTTATTGGAAAAGACCCTGATGCTGGGAAAGATTGAAGGCAGGAGAAGAAGGAGGCTACAGAGGATGAGATGGCTGGATAGCATCACCAACTCAATGGACATAAGTTTGAGAAAACTCTGGGAGTTAGTGATGGACAGAAAGCCTGGTATGCTACAGTCCGTGGGATTGCAAAGAGTCAGACACAACAGAGTGACTGAACTGAACTGAACTGAACTGAAAAAATTCTATATTTTTACTTGTTGGCTTTCTGGATTAATAGATGTATAGTCTACCAGGTCTTAATATAATGCTAAACAGCTGTTTCAGCAAGATACATTTTCAAAAAGTAATATTACTTTTCTCTACATTTACATGCTCTTAGGATTATTATTTTTATTTTTCCTTTGAATTTAATTATCTGCTAGTAATCTTGTAGAAAGTAATGGAAATAAGTAAGAGTTCCTTATTTGTGCTATAAAAATTATTTTTATAGTAAGCTGATTAAAGAGAGAACACACCATTCTTTCCATTTTCTACTGATGCTCACTAATAACTGACTAGATTAGAGAGTTTTAAGAATTCTTAATATATTATGACTGTGATAGAAAAGTGCATTATTAATTTGTATGTTTATGGGGAGGGGAACCCTTCTTTTGTTGGATCTATCAAAAATGATTACATTAACCACTGGATCAACTGGTATAGGTAGAAAGAGAAGACATATTAACAAGCAAAAAGTCATTTGCCCTCTGACTTTAGTAAAAATGGTATCCTAAAAACCCTTGCTGTGTTTGACAGAAGAAAAAAAATAAAAAACCCACAATATCTCATTAGACAAGTACAGACCAGAGAGAATAAATCTTATTATCCATTAAATGGTGTTTGTACTATAATTTTACTGAATGAATTCTGAGACCAATAAAGTTAGAATTAGCATTAATCATGCCCATTATTTTACTAAAAATCTTTAACAGCTTTATTGAGGCATAGTTGGCATATAGTAAGCAGTATATATTTAAACTTATAATTTTGTAAGTTTTGACATATGTATATACTTGTGAAAGTACCAACTCAATCATGATAATGAACACAGAATATCTAACAAAAATTTCTTTGATGACCCTTGTCAACCTCTTCCTTCCAATTTCCCAGCCCTCTTCTAATCCCTGACAAGTTCTGATATATTTTCTGTCACTACAAATATTTATTAACATTTTCCAGAATTTTATAAATATATATATATATAATCACATAGTATGTAATTTAAGTCTAGCATCTTTCTCAGAATAATTATTTTCAAATTCGTTCATATTTTACCTTTATCAAAAGTTCATTCATTTTTATTGCTGAGTAGTATTTCACTTGAGAAGGCAATGGCAACCCACTCCAGTACTCTTGCCTGGAAAATCCCATGGACAGAGGAGCCTGGTGGGCTGTAGTCCATGGGGTCGCGAAGAGTCGGACATGACTGAGTGACTTCACTTTCACTTTTCACTTTCATGCATTGGAGAAGGAAATGGCAACCCACTCCAGTGTTCTTGCCAGGAGAATCCCAGGGATGAGAGGGCCTGGTGGGCTGCCATCTCTGGGATCGCACAGAGTTGGACACGACTGAAGCAACTTAGCAGTAGCAGCAGCAGCAGTATTTCACTGTATATACAGACAACTTGTTTGCTAATTTACTTGTCACAGACATTTAAATTGCTTCCAGTTTTGGGCTACCACACGTAAAATGGCTGGGAACATTCATGTGCAAGATTTTGCATGGAAATTTACTTTTATATCTCTTGGGAGAAGAATGACAGAGACATATATATAACAGATGACTGGTTAACATCTTAAGAAACTGCCAAATTGTTTTCCAAAATGATGGCCCCTTTTCATCCCTAGTAGCAGTGCATTAAAGTTCTAACTGCTTCAAGTCCTCATCAACACTTGATATGATTGAAAAGTGAAAGTGGCTCAGTCTTGTCTGACTCTTTGTGACCCCATGAACTATATAGTCCATGGAATCCTCCAGGCCAGAATACTGAAGGGGATAGCCTTTCCCTTCTCCAGGGGATCTCCCCAACCCAAGGATCAAACCCAGGTCTCCCGCATTGCAGGCAGATTCTTTACCAGCTGAGCCACCAGGGAAGCACAAGACTACGGGAGTGGGTAACCTATCCCTTCTCCAGGGAATCTTCCTGACCCAGGAATCCAACTGGGGTCTCCTGCATTGCAGGTGGATTATTCACCAACTGAGCTATCAGGCGATATGATTAAATACTTCCATTTAGACATTTTAACAGGGGTGCTGTGATATTTCATTATGGATTTAATTTTTATTCTTCTTCTGCTGCTGCTGCCCTAAGTCACTTCAGTTGTGTCTGACTCTGTGCGACCCCATAGACGGCAGCCCACCAGGCTCCTCCATCTGGGATTCTCCAGGCAAGAATACTACAGTGGGTTGCCATTTCCTTCTCCATTCATTCCTCTAATGACTAAAAATGTGTTTTCATTTGTAATTCTTTGTTAAAGTGTCTGTTTAAATTTTTTTGTTTTTGTTTTTAAATCCTATTGTTTCTTTTCTAATTGCTGTGTTCTTTCTATATCTTAGAATCTAGTTTTTTTTTAAGATGTGTAATTTGCAAATATTTTCTCCAAGAAACTTTTCTTTTGATTCTCTTTAATGGTGTCTTTTATAGATCAAAAGTTCTTCATTTTGATAAAATCAAATATATCTGTGATGAAAATTCACTGATGTATGCAAAATACTTACATGCAATTATAGCAGCACATCAAAATATGACATAACATTTCTCTTTTATTTAGTGAATTCTTATTCTAGATAACCATCATGATCATCTATTTGTTTATTATCATCAGTTTAAGCAGGCCTTCAGTCCCACAAAATTATTAGAAATGGGTAAAATGTTACTATTTTCCAACTGAAGCTAGTCTCCCTTTGTATTACCAGTGTGCACCATATTTTCCAGAACACCCCACAGTTACTTTACAGAAAAAAAAAATCTAAACATTTTATATCTGAAAAGAAATGACAACAGCATATGAAAATCTGCCCCTTTCCATACTATTCATGTCTGTGCTGTCCTTAGTCACTCAGTCATGTCCAGCTCCTTGTGGCCCCATGGACTGTAGCCTGCCAGGCTCCTCTGTCCATGAGAATTCTCCAGGCAAGAATACTGGAGTGGGTGCCATGCCCTCCTCCAGGGGATCTTCCAAACTCAGGGATAGAATCCACGTCTCCCACATTGCAGGTGGATTCTTTACCATCTGAGCCACTAGGGAAGTCTATTTAGAATATTTGTGTCTGGAATATTGAATATTTGTGTCTGGAATATTCTAAATATCCTTCTTTTTGGTAGGCTGTATTGTTGCTCTCAATTCCTCACTTTCTACCTGTGTCCAAACTTTTTTTGCTGGTGACTTGCTATACTTCCCATTGAAGTGACTGAAAGTATCCTTGACACTATAAGTGTTGGGTGTGGACAGATGACTTACTTTGGCCAATGGAATATTAGTGGATGTGACATGAACAAGGTGCTTACATGTACTCATGGGCTTTGGCTTCCCTCTTCTGTCTCTGTAAGCACAGCGAGAAGTGCATGCTCCTTGTAGCTGTTGTTCCTTCCATCTGAACCTCAGAATGGATCAGCAGAGCGAACTGGGCATTGAATCAAAAGCTTGAAACTAACCCATTTTTAAGACAGAGATGCTCCTGATGATTCAAAGACAGACAGAAAATACGTGTATAGCTTTAAGCCTTGAGTTACATAGCATTGTTGCAGGAATAGTTAACTACTATACTTCTATACACAAAATTGTGGATGCTGGAGGGGTCTTTTTCTATGAAGAAGCAACACTCCTCCCTTTTGAAGATATATCATTTTTACAGGGTGGCACACTGAGCATCATTCTTATGAATGGAAAAATAGCTTCATTTCAAAGAAAAAATTAAAATACCAAAAGGAATTCTACAGATAAATGCTTAAGCATATTTTTCAAAGAAAATAGGGAAACATATATTTTAAAGTAATAAGGAAAATGATTTCAACTAATTAGCATTTCTTGAACTTTACATTCCTAGGCAGTTGGGGACATATGTTTTATAGACATTACATATCTTAAGGCTCATTAGCAAACTTGTGTAAAAGGGAGGGATTATTAACAGCACTACATAAAGTAGGATTCCTCAATGCCTAATCCCCACACCAACAGACTTAACATCATTTGGGTGCCTGTTATAAATGCAAATTATTAGGACCCTCCCCAGACCCACTGAATCACAATTCCTGGGCTTAAGGCACAGGAATTTGTATTTTAACAGCTTTATGCTGCTGCTGCTACTGCTAAGTCACTTCAGTCGTATCCCACTCTGTGCGACCCCACAGATGGCAGCCCACCAGGCTCCGTCGCCCCTGGGATTCTCCAGGCAAGAACGCTGGAGTGAGTTGCCATTTCCTTCTCCAATGCATGAAAGTAAAACAACTTTCTAGGTGACTCTAAAGCACAGTCAACTTTGAGAACCACTGAAGAAGGCAGAGGGGTGTGGGAGACACAGAGGTTAAGTAACTTGTATAAATAAGGCAGCTAATTAATGTGTGTTTTAGGGCTTTAACTGGACATTCCTACTTTCATTATGTGTTAGATGCTTTGTACACATAATCTCATTTAATATTCAGTGAACCTACAAATTAGATACTGTCATTCCAATTTTTACAGATGAGGAAACAGAGCTCCTGGGTCAATAGTTAATAAGCTGTGAGCTGTTATCTATAACCATATCTGTCCAATTCCAAAGTCAATAACTTATTACTATACCAAAATTCATTCATTAGAAATTGAAAACAAGCAGGGCATCAAGAAATTTTTCCATGTGTAGAATATAATCTTCCAGAATTACTCCAAGACCACTGCCCAGAAAATAGAAGACTAACTCTGCTGTCACAGCGTCAATGAGCTGTGTCTAACAGAAAATTAAAGAATTGGAAAACCTTCAACTTATGAAACAGAAGCTATTCTCAAGACAGCTTTATTGAAATTTACTTCAAGATAAATCTGTTAATGAAAAACACAAATAGTTAATGTTACTCACATATTAATTAGATTTTCAACTTAAGCCTTTCAGAAGGTTGCAAAATGGACCATTTTTTTGGCAAGGAAAATGTTTTATTTGGCCCACCAAAAGTGAGGTTTTCTGTTTGGGTTTTTTGTTGCAGCTGTTTCTCTGGTGCTTCTGTTTTTGTTTTGCTTGTTATTTTTTATTTTTGTAAGAGCTTAAATTTAAGCTTAGAAATGAGGAAAAGGTATACCAAAAAAATCTATATATCCAGTGTCTCTTCAAAAATCAGTTCTGGCAACATGAGAATCAAGTTATACGTGACATTGACAGCAGAGCCATCTCTAGTGGAAGCACTCTCTCTTCCGTTAGCCATTTCCTATTAACAAATGCTATCTGAGGACCTGTCAAGAGTGCAGGCTGGAGTCAGTCATTCTTGGGTTGAATTCTCTCTTTACCATGTATTAATTGTGTGATCTTGGGCAAGTTCCACAGATTCCACATTATAAAATAAAGATAACAAAAATAGATACCACATTTATTTCTAAGAGATTATGACAGTGTATGAAAAGTATTCAAGTTATTTCCTGGCATCTATTAAGTAAGTGCTCAATAAAGATTAGTTATTAGTTTATCTTTGTTATTATTATTATTAGTTATCTTTTTTCCAATAGGGAAGAATATTTCACTATATTCAGGTTTCTCTCAGAAATAGTGCTGTTAGTCAGTAGACAGGATGTTTCCAGCAGAAAATAGATGATATGTAGCATTATGATAATTAAAGGACTGTTTAAACACAAGCAGGGAACAGGGATCCTCTGAGGAATAGTGGAAACTGTCAATCAGTTTTGGCTGAAAAACAAGGGGAGGTGATGGCTATCAGCTTCTGGAAGGAGGGAGGTGTTTGTGTGGAGAAAGATGACTTAAAAAGAGCCGTGGTTTTTGGCTGAGGGAAGCAGGCAGTTGGAGAATATCCTATAGGAGAGAACAGAGCAGGCAGAGTAAATCCTGAGGTCTCCATTCTCTCGTCATTCTTTATGACTGAACTAAACTGAAATCCAGAGGACTAAGGAGTGGAAAATTCTGAAACAGATGGGAATACCAGACCACCTGACCTGCCTCTTGAGAAACCTATATGCAGGTCAGGAAGCAACAGACTGGTTCCAAATAGGAAAAGGAGTACATCAAGTCTTTATATTGTCATCCTGCCTATTTAACTTATATGCAGAGTACACCATGAGAAATGATGAGAGTCCCCTGGACTGCAAGGAGATCCAACCAGTCCATCCTAAAAGAGATCATTTCTGGGTGGTAATTGGAAGGACTGGTGCTGAAGCTGAAACTCCAGTACTTTGGCCACCTCATGTGAAGAGTTGACTCATTGGAAAAGACCCTGATGCTGGGAGGGATTGGGGGCAGGAGGAGAAGGGGACGACAGAGGATGAGATGGCTGGATGGCATCACAACTCAATGAATGTGAGCTTGAGTAAAACCCAAGAGTTGGTGATGGACAGGGAGGCCTGGCGTACTGCGATTCATGGGGTCGCAAAGAGTCAGACACGACTGAGCGACTGAACTGAACTGAACTGAAGGAGCTCAGTAATATATTCCATATAGTTGCCTTGGGGTGGAGAGACATCAAGGTGAGGATTAACTTAAGAAATTCAACTGTGTACATCAGACAACTGACCAGCTTATAGTAACCACACGTGCTTAGTCGCTTCAGTCATGTCTGACTCTGTGCGACCCTGTGAAATGTATTCCACCAGGCTGCCCTGTCCATGGGATTCTCCAAGCAAGAATACTGGAGCGGGTTGCCACGCCCCCCACGAGGGGATCTTCTCAACCCAGGGATATTATAATACTATTCTATTATTACTGCCACATTTTCTAGAGCCTCACAGCCTCTAGGAAATCATTTTACTATGGTATATTTTTGCTTCTTGCCCTGTGGCTCAGATGGTAAAGCATCTGCCTACAATGTGGGAGACCTGGGTTCAATTCCTGGATCGGGAAGATTCCCCTGGAGAAGGAAATGGCAACCCATTCCAGTATTCTTGCCTGGAAAATCCCATGGACGGAGGAGTCCAGTAGGCTACAGTCCATGAGGTCACAAAGAGTCAGACCCGACTGAGCCACATCACTTCACTCTGTACTGTCTGGTTCTCCTTAAGTGTCACTCCTTCAAATTCTTTAGTAAGTGAAACTTGGGATTAATTTTTATCCAGATAATATAGATTTCAATTTCTATTACCTTAAAGGCAACAGGAAACCAGCTCATAGCTAATTAACTTTGAAAGTTCCAATATGCTTTGCATTGGTGTTTGGGGAATCACATGATATATACAGGATGCTCTCTCATCAAAAACACTTCAGCAGGTCAATCTGGATAAGGCACGCATTTGTATCTCCCCAGAAGGCAGTTTGCATGACAGAACTACCATCTCTTCAGTGTAGCTATGTGTGGTAGTGCAAGACAATGTATTCTTTTTTTACAGGAGTGTCATTAAAAGACACAGGCACGAGAAAAAAAGGCCTCCAGAAACTGATAGAGGGCTCCTAGCCTCTAATCAGCTACACACCTTCCTGTGGAATGCTTAGCAAGTCAAATCAACACACAGCAGCTTTCAATTATCAATTTGATTTCTCCCTCTCCAAAATGGAGAGACATCAAAAGATTGCCAGACATCTGAAGAAAATCTAACATGAAAGACAGACTGAAAAATAAAAGGAAAATAATGGACATTGGATAAAGCAAAAATGTATAGAGAAGAAAAGAAAAAGAATTCTTTTTTTTTTTTTTTTCCCCCTTAAGGAATAGCAGTTGCAAACAAGGGCATGAAGAAATCTTACTAAAGAAAAGAAAAAAAACAAAAGGAGCATCTGTAAATTTAATAAGTCTGTGAGAATCCACCCCTTGAATCTGCCCTTGAGTTCCGGCTACCCAGTTTATGCCTTTAGGCAGTACTGTATCAAATAAGGATAATATATTTGGTTTTTGCTCTTGGGATAGTAATTTGCAGAAAAAGGTCAAGACTTCGTTTATTTTGAAAACCACAGCTGGAGCAGCTGAACAGACCACTCAGGCATTTTTTAGGGTGAAAAATAGATGTGTGCCAATGTACATATATGATGGCCATTACCTATACATTTCCCCCCATCCATGTAATAAAATACATATCTAATAATAATAGTGCCAGGTCAAAGGTTAAGCTTTGCTGTAACACTTCAAATATGTTAACTTTTTCTCCCAAGTAGAAAGGAACTAGTTTTTAATTGAAAATAATCACTTCTACAGGCTTCCCAGGTGGTGTTAGTGGTAAAGAATCCACCTGTCAATGCAGGAGATGCAAGAGACGCCAGTTTTATCCCCGGGTTGGCAAGATCCCCTGGAGTAGGAAATGGCAACCCATTCCAGTATTCTTGCTTCCAGAGAATTCCATGGGCAGAGGAACCTAAAGGGAACAGTCCATGGGGCCCCAAAGAATCGGACACAACTGAGGGACTGAGCAACATACACACACGCACAATCACTTGGACAGAAGAATAAAGTGTGAAATATCTTGAAGAACCAATAAACTGGATATAGTCATAGACACCTGTGTTAAGAATTACTAAGAAAAATAAGTTGAGCATCAGGAAATACCTAAGCGAAGTCTTCATTTCACTGTTAAGTCTTAGTTATCAATTACATTACTGAAGAAAAGTATAAAGTCATTTTGATTAGTATCAAGACTTCACAATTCCATAACCAGAACACAAAATTTCATAAGTTTTTGAGAGCAAAATATGAACTTAGAAGGCACTGGGCCATACTCTCAGAAAACAGAATTTCATAGACAGTAAATGACTTCCTAGAATCCCATATCTTCTAATCACTGAGCCCAAACAAAACCCAAATTCTATGTAATCTTAATTGTGTAGATTTACAAAATTATCAGGATACTTAAATATTACTTTCTATGTAAAAAACTCAAAGGCATTTCATCAGTTAACTTGCATTCAAATTTCTATTCCCATACTGACAGCTTACAGTAAACACTGTCAGATTCGCGATCTCTGAAGAAGATTTAGCTTCAGGACCAGGGACCAGGCTTGATCAAGAGCTTTTGTATAGCAGATTTTTATTAAAGTAAGAAAAGGGACAGTGAAAGCTTCTGACATAGACATCAGAAGGTGATGGAGAGTGCCCCCCTTGCTAGTCTCGAAAGTGAAAGTGAAAGTGAAATCTCTCAGTCGTGTCAGACTCTGCGACCCCACGGGCTGTAGCCTACTAGGCTCCTCCGTCCATGGGATTTTCCAGGCAAGAGAACGGGAGTGGATTGCCATTCCTTCTCCAGGGGAACTTCCCAACCCAGGGATCAAACCCGGGTCTCCCGCACTGCAGACAGATGTCTTACTGTCTGAGCCACCAGGGAAGCCACTTTTACCAGACCCACTCCCACAACATGCATCTTAAATTAACAAGATTAGAACTAACAATAGAAGGTCTTACCAGACCCACTCCCACAGTATACAAGTTATAAGATAACAAGATCAGTCAGAAGGTTCTTGTTAAGGAGAAACATGTCCTTGAGCAAGATAGATGTTATACTGATTAAGCAATGTAGATAGCAATGTAGAAAAGCAAAGCAAAGTAGAAAAAAAAAAAACATTTGTCCTTATCTCCTCCTTGAGAGCCTGGGATCCCTTTCTCCTCCTTGGGGACCCTGGACTTCTTATCAACCTTCCTAGGAACTGACTCTCTCAATATTCATATTGGTACTTTGTGGAAAAATATTTTAGAGTTTTTCCGTATGTAAAATCAAAATCTTGACTTTTACTATATTTTATGTTTTATTTGTTTCTTAGAAAGCAACATGAAAGTTCTATGTTTTTAGTCAAGTGCTATATACATATTACATTTTGCTTTGTTGTTTTATGATTCATTCACTCATCATGATAAAGGCTCAGGGTTGAACAGTATGAATATAGAACTAAATCAAGCATAATCCAGTGAACTTTCAATTAGAGAGAAATTGACACATAAATTATAAATGCAATATTAAGATTCAAGAGCCACTGCAGAAGTATACAAAAAGCTCAGTTGTACAAAAAAGAAGGACTGGTAAATTCTATCTCTAGGATCCATAAAAAAACCTTCATGGGTAAGGTTATATTAATCTATTCTTGGATAATGAGCAGGTTTTAACTGCAAAGTTAAGATGATGTGAAGATTGTAGTGATGAAGTGGGGGTGTACAATTGTAGTGGTAAGGAGCACTTCAAACAGAGATTATTCTTGAAAAGAACAACAAAGAATTGCAAGAATTAATATATAGTTGGTGATATCTGGGAAGAACTTCAGTAAGACATGTTGCTGGAAAGTCAACAGAAGCAGGACTTAATATCTTCTTAGACAATACTGAGATGACTGACGATACTTTCTTTTCCTTCTATAGCAAATATGTATAACTGAAACAAGTAATGGAATATTTATATTTTATAAATATATAAAAATTCTGATCAATGGATTGGATGGCATAAATTCTTGATTCCAGGAGACCAGTTGAATAATTATAATTGTCTAGACCCTAAAGTTAATGCAATCAGTTGTTGTTCAGTCATGTCCGACTCTTTGCGAACCCACGGACTGAAGCACGACAGGCTTCCCTGTCCTTCACTATCTCCCTGATTTTGCTCAAACTCATGTCCACTGAGCCAGTGATGCCATCCAACCATCCTATCATCTGTCACACCCTTCTCCTCCTGCCATCAATCAAGCATCAATGTCTTTTCCTAAAAGCTGGCTCTTTGCATCAGTGGCCAAAGAATTGGAGCATCAGCTTCAGCATCAGTCCTTTCAATGAATATTCAGGGTTGATTTCCTTTAAGACTTAGTTTGATCTCCTTGCAGTCCAAGGGACTCTCAAGAGTCTTTACTACCACCACAGTTCTAAAGTATCAGTTTGACAGCACTCAGCCTTCTTTATGGTCCAACTCTCACAACCGTACATAACTAATAGAAAAACCATAGCTTTGACTATATGGACCTTTGTCGCCAAAGTGATGTCTCTGGTTTTTAATACGCTGTCTAGGTTCGTCATAGCTTTTCTTCCAAGCAATAGACATCTTTTAAATTCATGGTTATAGCCATCATCTCCAGTGATTTTGGGGTTCAAGAAAATAAAGTCTGTCACTGCTTCCATTTTTTCCCAATTTATTTACCATGAATTGATGGGACCAGATGCCGTGATCTTTGTTTTCTGATTGTTGAGTTTTTAGCCAGCTATTTCCACTCTTCTCTTTCACCTTCATCATGGGGGTCTTTAGTTCCTTTCCACTTTCTACCATTATGGTGGTGTCATCTGCATTTCTAGGTTATTGATATTACTCCCAGCAATCTTGATTCCAGCTTGTGATTCATCTAGCCCAGCATTTTGCACAATGTAGTCTGCATATAAGTT
The DNA here is from genome assembly GCA_006410635.1 of Cephalophus harveyi. Classification (NCBI taxonomy): domain Eukaryota; kingdom Metazoa; phylum Chordata; class Mammalia; order Artiodactyla; family Bovidae; genus Cephalophus; species Cephalophus harveyi. Next base: position 249,809 of record SJYT01053205.1, read on the forward strand.
ATATAAGCAGGGTGACAACATACAGCCTTGTTATTGAAAACTTATACAGGTGTCTTAGGAGGCAGGTAAGGTGGTCTGGTATTCCCATCTCATTAAGAATTTTCCACAGTTTGTTGTGATCCACACAGTCAAAGGCTTTAGTGTAGTCAATGAAGCAGAAGTAGATATTTTTTCTGGAATTACTTGCTTTTTCTATGATCCAACAGATGTTAATAATTTGATCTCTGGTTCCTCTGCCTTTTCTAAATCCAGTTTCAACACCTGGAAATTCTTGGTTTATGTAGTGCTGAAGTCTAGCTTGGAGGATTTTGAGCATGACCTTGCAAGCATGTGAGATGAGTGTAATTGTGCAGTAGTTTGAACATTCTTTGGCACTGCCCTTTGGGGTCATAATAAAAACTGACCTTTTCAGTCCTGTGGCCACTGCTGAGTTTTCCAAGTTTGCTGGCATATTGAGTGCAACACTTTAAAAGCATGACTTGAAATAGCTCAATTGGAATTTCATCACCTCCATTAGCTTTGTCTGTAGTAATGCTTCCTAAGGCCCACTTGACTTTACGCTTCAGGATGTCTGGCTCTAGGTGAGTGACCACACTATCATGGTTGTCCAGGTCATTAAGACCTTTTTTGTATAGTTCTTCTGTATATTCTTGCCATTTCTTCTTAATCTCTTCTTCTTCAGTTAGGTCCATACCATTTCTATCCTTTATTATGCCCATTTTTGCATGAAATGTTTCCTTGGTATTTCTAATTTTCTTGAAGAGATCTCTAGGAAAATCTTCAAAATTTTAGGAATCAGTGAATTAAAATGGACTGGAATGGGTGAGTTTAATTCACGTGACCACTAGATCAATTACTGTGGACAAGCATCCCTTAGAAGAAATGGAGTAGCCCTCATAGTCAACAAAAGAGTCCGAAATGCAGTACTTTAGTACAATCTCAAAAATGACAGAATGATCTCAGTTCATTTCCATGGCAAACAATTCAGTATCACAGTAATCTAAGTCTATGTCCTAACCACTAATGCTGAAGACACTGAAGTTGAACGGTTCTAGGAAGACCTCCAAGACATTCTAGAACTAACACCAAAAAAGATGTCCTTTTCATCACAGGGAACTAGAAGGTGAAAGGAGGACGTCAAGAGATATCTGGAGTAACAGGCAAGTTTGGCTTTGGAGTACAAAATGAGGCAGGCAAATGCTATCAGAGATTTGCCAAGAGAACGCACTGGTCATAGAAAACACCCTCTTCCAACAACACAAGAGATAATTCTACACATGGACATCACCAGATGGTCAATACTAAAATTGGATTGGTTCTATTCTTTGCAGGCAAAGCTGGGGAACCTATATAGTCAGCAAAAACAAGAACAGGAGTAGACTGTGGTTCAGGTCATGAACTCACTGCAAAATTCAGACTTACATTGAAGAAACTGGAGAAAAACACTAGGCCATTCACATATGATCTAAATCAAACCCCTTACAATTATACAGTGGAGGTGACAAACAGATTCAAGGGATTAGATCTGATAGACAGAGTGCCTGAAGAACTGTGGACAGAGGTTTGCAACACTGTACAGGAGGCAGTGATCAAACTATCTGCAAGAAAAAGAAATGCAAAAAGGCAAAATGGTTGCCTGAGGAGGCCTTACAAATAGCTGAGAAAAGAAGAGACACAAAAAGCAAAGGAGAAAAGGAAAAATATGCCCATGAGAATGCAGAGTTCCAAAGAACAGCAAGGAGAGATAAGAAAGCCTTCTTAAGTGAACAATGCAACCAGTTATGGGAATGTAAACAGACTGAATAGGCAAACATGCTTTAGTGATGGAAGATTAGAAATAATGGTTACATGTAGGATTTGGGAAGGAGAGAATTATGGTCAATTTTCTGGTTCCTGACTTTCATGATCATACAATTTGTGATACCATTCCCTGAATTTGGGAATAATGGAAAATTGGAGAATTTGGCAAGGGGAAAATAGAAAGTTCACTTAAGCAAATTCTTAAGGGAAAAATAAAATAGATAGCTGTCTACATGGATGAAACTCAGGAGGAGGAGAAAAAAAAAAACAACTACTATAGGAGTCCTTGAAATATTCTCAATAATCATGAAATATTCACTCAAAATTAGAAGATTCTTAGTATAAAAATTATAAAAATGACTGATTATATTACACAACTCTTTCAATAAACATCACTTTGAGTCATTTGTGTTATTGTTGCTTAGTTGTTAAAAGCTGTGTCACACTCTTTGTGACCCGATGGACTGTAGCCTGTAGGTTCCACTTTCCAAATGGATTTCCCAGGTAAGAATACTGTAGTGGGTTGACATTTCCTTCTCCAGGGGATCTTCCTGACCCATGGATCCAACCTATGTCTCCTGCACATGCAGGTGGATTCTTTACCACTGAGCCACCAGGGAAGCCCTGACTCATTTGTAGTTTACTCTAATCAATCAAAATTATCCACATGATTCACAAGACTGCATGCAGAATTTCTCTAGACTCATGCCAGGGCTTCCCTGCTTGCGTTAGTGGTAAAGAATCTACCTGCTTGTGCAGGAGACCTAAAAGACACAGGTTCAACCTCTGGGTGGGAAAGATCCCCGTGAGGAGGGTATGGCAAACCACTCCAGTATTCTTGCCTGGAGAATCCCCATGGAGAGAAGAGCCTGATGGGCTACAGTCCGTAGGGTTGCAAAGAGTTGGACACAACTAAATTGACTTAACATGCATGCATGGTCAGTCATTCACTCAGATATTGGATGTTTCTCTGAGAAATAGCCAAGCAGCTGTCTTTAAATGTAACTTTACCCCCTACTGGTATAAGTCATGTCTATGTATATTTGATATATTGCTCTGCATCATTTCTGTGGAACCATAAAATGCTATTCAATCTGGTATGAATTTTGGTAGATTGACAATAAAGATCATCATGCCACATATCTGAATCTACTGATGTTGTCAAACTATGTGTTTGGGTGTTCATTTGTAGGAATTTAAATCAAAACAATCATGATTAGGCCATGTGTGTATGTTAGTTACTCAGTCGTGTCTGACTCTTTGCAACCGCATGGACTGAAGCCCCCCAGGCTCCTCTGTCTACGGAATTCTCCAGATGAGATTACTGGAGTGGGTAGCCATTCCCTTCTTTAGGAAATCTTGCTGACCCAGGGATTGAACCTGGGTCTCCTGCATTGCAGGCAGATTCTTCGCTATCTGAGCCACCATGGAAGCCCTGATACAAGGCATAAGTCTAGTTTACAAAACCTCTTGGATGAGATTTTTAAGAGTTTTGGAAAACATGATAATTTTCGTGGACATATATGTTTCATAATAAAGAAAAAAATAGTTTTCTAAAGCATATCTAAAAGCATAGCATATCTAACAGTATCCAATTAAGCTATACTCATGAGTAGTATAAATCTTTTAAAGTAATAAAAAAAAAATGCAAGATCCGTTTATGTTGTATTTTCTAAATGTCACAAGAGAATGAATAATTTGTGATATTAAAATAATTTCCATATTCAGATATAGACTTAAATTATTATACTATCATTCTACATAGGACTTTAGTGTTTCAGATGTCTGGGGATTTAAATGTTACCTAAACCTCAATTGCTGTCTCTTATACACATCTTGAGTTTAATTCACGTGACCACTAGATCAATTACTGTGGACAAGCATCCCTTAGAAGAAATGGAGTAGCCCTCATAGTCAACAAAAGAGTCCGAAATGCAGTACTTTAGTACAATCTCAAAAATGACAGAATGATCTCAGTTCATTTCCATGGCAAACAATTCAGTATCACAGTAATCTAAGTCTATGTCCTAACCACTAATGCTGAAGACACTGAAGTTGAACGGTTCTAGGAAGACCTCCAAGACATTCTAGAACTAACACCAAAAAAGATGTCCTTTTCATCACAGGGAACTAGAAGGTGAAAGGAGGACGTCAAGAGATATCTGGAGTAACAGGCAAGTTTGGCTTTGGAGTACAAAATGAGGCAGGCAAATGCTATCAGAGATTTGCCAAGAGAACGCACTGGTCAGATTTGATATCAGTCTAAGAAACATCATCTTTGATTGTACTTGACATGTGTAATTACTTTGATGAATATATATGCTTGATTTAAGTTTGTGTATTGAATATTTAAAAGGTAAACCTTTTCCTTTTTTTACTCACTGTCTTAAAATATGTCTTAGGCTGTACTAACAATATATAATGCACTAATCGACTACACCTATAATGATAGACTAAAAAGATTTTTATCTTAAATGTGTAATCCACAATGACATACCTGAAAAACATACCAAAATATTTCACTTCAGTTTGCATGTGGAAACACAGGTTTAGACAAATCAAAGACACACAGATTTCTATTAAGAATGCCCTAATTCCAAATGAGATGGTTGGATGACATCACCAATTCAACGGACATGAACTTGGGCAAACTCTGGGAGATGGTGAGGGACAGGGAAGCATGGCGTGCTGCAGCCCATGGTGTGGCAAAGAGTTGGACATGACTTGGCGACTGAGAAGCAACAATTCCAAATCACTTATGTAGTTTATATTTCTCCACTGTGACAGGGAAAGAAATATAACAATAAACCAAGAGCCATTTCAGCACAATCATTCAATTTTCTCTATAAATCAAAATAATTTCAATTTTATCTCTGTTCAAAATTGTAATTTAATATAAAGAATCTCTTTTCCTTCCTTGTTGAGTTACAGGAAACTCAATGCTTTTCTAATCAAGATCTGACATTCACCATTTTAACTGGCAAAATAAAGGCTTTAAAATTAACTGTCTAGAACTGTAAACAGAAATAGAGAGTTTGCAATTGACTGTTAAGGATATAAAAGAAGAATAACAAAGAAACCTCAGGTCCCCTCAGCGATCAGAGAAATTCAACCTACAACAACTTTTTGTCCTGAACTATTCGGAGAACTGCAGCTCTCTAAAGGTGTTACAGATATGCTGGGCAAAATAATTTTGAGCATAATAATTTGAGAACTACCTCACACAAAACTGAGCTCTGCAACCGTCTCCTGCATTTCAACTGTGAAACCAACCAATTTAAATCATATCTCCTCATTTTTTGCTGAGTAGATAGTTCCTTCTTGTCTCTAAATGAGCAAAACTCTATAATCCATAGTTTTTAAATTGTTTAATAAAGGCTTTTAACAAGAAGTTAAACTGATAGGCCACAGAGTTTGAAGAGCTGACAGTCAGGTGGATACTATCTTCTCAGTTACTTGCCTGTATGCTATATTTTGAGAAAATAATTGGGTAACACTTTTCTTTCCTCCAAAAACTCTCGAGATTTTACAGTGACATACCCAGTGCCAGCAGTGGCTTCATCAACAGCTACATAAAATGTGAAAATGCCACCAGGAAGTCCTGCTTCACACTTCAGAAACCTAATGTTAGTGGATGTGTGGGTGTGTGGGTGTGGAAAAATAAGCTGTGTATTGTAGCAAAATTTGTAACAGAATTTTTTTTTTTTTTTAAGTTTCCCAGAATATCACTCTGTAGGCAGGGGGCAACCAAGTGCTTCTGGGAGGAATGAACACTTTTGAGGAAGAAGGTTTGTTTTTGTATCTGTTTCAGGCAAAAATGTCTTCTATTCCTAATGTGAAATATATGCAATAGAGAATAAAAATCATCTCACAGGTAGTAGATGATCGAACGTCAATTCCAGTCTTTCTGTGCCCCACAGGTAGAGATTTCAGAGATTTCATATAAAGCTACAAACATCATCACTACCTAGAACACTATACTAACATTCTTTAAAGAATCTTTAAACTAAAGAATCTTTAAAGAATTTTAAGAAAAAGGCAATGGAAATTGTCTAAAGTAAACTAGAGATGAAGTGCTATATTGAATATTCTGTGCACATGAGACAAACAAGAGAAGGAAACAGTAAGAACATAAAATGCATTTATTAAAAACAAGCATGACAGTACTGTCTTCATTTCTGCATGAGCCCCACTACAGGCAAAGTCTTATCTGATGTGAGACTGTCAAGTGAGACACAATCTTAATTATTTTACAAGTGTGTGTTTTTGGCACAGGATTTTGCCAGTTTGCAGAAAATATCTTCCTAACCTCTTAGCTGGGATATAACTTTGTTACTCCATCCACACTGCAAAAATGAAGCATTTTCCATAAAATATTTCAGTTGTACTTCAGCAGGATGGCTCCTATCTCTCAAAATATCATATTACTGAATACTAGTTTTCGTATTCAAAGCAATTTCAAGTTTTAATCATAAGTAAAAATTATTACTTAGAACTATTTTCTTTTTTTTGCACTGTGCTATAGGGAGAACCCAGAGAAAGCAATGGCAAACCACTCCAGTACTCTTGCCTGGAAAATCCCATGGATGGAGGAGCCTGGTGGGCTGGAGTCCATGGGATTGCTAGGAGTCAGACACGACTGAGTGACTTCACTTTCACTTTCATGCATTGGAGAAGGAAATGGCAACCCACCCCAGTGTTCTTGCCTGGAGAATCCCAGGGACGGGGGAGCCTGGTGGGCTGCCGTCTCTGGGGTCGCACAGAGTTGGACACGACTGAAGCGACTTAGCAGGAGCAGCATAGGGAGAACCACACAGACCAGGAAGATCCCCTAAGCTACTAAATAACTGTGAAATTGAACTTTTTTTTTTTTTTCCCCAGGATTAAAGCTTCCCTGGAAGCTCAGAGGATAAAGAATCTGTCTGCAATGGGGGAGATCAGGTACGCTCCCTGGGGCGGGTCATAAAGATCCCCTGGAAAAGAGAATGGCTACCCACTCCAGTATTCTTGCCTGGAGAATCCCATGGACAGAGGCTACATACAGTCCCTAGGATCACAAAGAGTCACACATGACTGAGCAAATAACACTTCCACTTTCCAGGATTAAGACTTTCTAAGCCACCTTGTAAAAAGAATATATCCGTAACTTGCTCCTCAAAATTCCATGGCAGAATACCAGATAGGAAAGAAATTCACACTTAAGATATATTTGAGGGGATTTCCTGATGACTGAGTGATAAATAGTCCTCCTGTCAAAGAGGAAGACATGGATTTGATCCCTGGTCCAGGAATATCGCACAAGCTGTGGAGCATCTAAACCTGTGAACCCCAACTACTGGGCCTGTTCTCTCAAGCTCAGGAGCTGCAACTACTGAAGTTGGTGTGCCTGGATCCTGTGCTCAGCAACAAGAGAAGCCACAGCAATGAGAAGCCCATGCACCACAAATAAAGAGTAGCCCCTGCTCACCACAACTAGAGAAAAGCCTTCACAGCAACAAAGATCCAGCACAGCCAAAAATAAACAGAATTGTGAGGAAAAGAAAGTAAACTGGAGCCAATTATACAGAGTGAAGTAAGCCAGAAAGAAAAACACCAATACAGTATACTAAGGCATATATATGGAATTTAGAAAGATGGTAACAATAACTCTGTATGTGAGACAGCAAAAGAGACACAGATGTATAGAACAGTCTTTTGGACTCTGTGGGAGAGGGAGAGGGTGGGATGATTTGGGAGAATGGCATTGAAACATGTATAATATCATATAAGAAACGAATTGTCAGTCTAGGTTCGACGCAGGATACAGGATGCTTGGGGCTGGTGCACTGGGATAACCCAAAGGGATAGTACAGGGAGGGAGGTGGGAGGGGGGTTCAGGATTGGGAACACGTGTACACCTTTGGCGGATTCATGTTGATGTGTGGCAAAACCAATACAATATTGTAAAGTTAAAAAAAAAAAAAGAAAGAAAGAAAGTAAATGGGCCATTAAGTCTAAAATAAATAAAATTATGATAAAAAAGGCAAACTTAAGCTATTAACTCTCAAATAAATAAATAAAATTATGAGGAAAAAGGCAAACTTGAGCCACTAAGTCTATTTTTTAAAAAAAGGAAAGATATATTTGAAATGTTCCAATGTGACTCCAAAAAACAATGGCAAGATTTCTAGCTTCAGCTCTAGAATAAAGAGTCTGAAGACTTCATTCTATTCCCTACAAACAAAACAACAAAAACTGAGCAAACTACAAATCAGTACCTTTCTTGAACTCTTCAGAGAATTGAGGCCACAGGATAAGTACTACCATGAGGTCTGGAGAAACAAGTGAACCTGGAGTCATAGTCAAGATCTCCAAACCTTGAGAAGGAGCCACTGGAGCCATAAACTGAGAGGAACAATTAAAAGGTAGTTTTGATGAACTGCTGGAAACCAAGTGTGGATTTAGATGAAACTGATTTACTGTTCAAGGCTGCAGTCTTCAGAGGGTCCCCAAACTTTCATGGTATTTATGTTCAGGAACCCCATCAGGTTCTCATGGTGAAGGTGCAATAAGTAATCCTTGTTAATTTTACATTACACCATAAGCATTCCGTCTAACAAAGCCCTGCATTTCTGGGAAAGACTCTACCAGAGTCTTGTTCCAGAGCCCTGAAAGAAGGCCATTCCTCCCACTTTAGCCTCTTCCTAACTTTCTGTCTCACATAGGGAGGGGAAAGAAAAAAAAAAAAAAAACTATACAGGAAGAAATATCATGAAGGTCAGAGGCCAGAGATACAGGCCACCGAAAGACTGAGATAAATTAGCAAGTTATAGAAGCCTCCTTAACACCTAATACCACACCATGGTCAGTCACTTAAGCTGTGTTTGACTCTTGGTGACCCCGTGGATGCGGCAGCTTGCCAAGCTCTTGTCCATGGGATTTCCAGGCAAGAATACTAGAGTGGGCTGCCAGGCCCTCCTTCAGGGGATCTTCCGGATTCAGAGATGGAACCCGTGCCTCCTACGTCTTGCATCTCCTGCGTCTTTTGCACTGCAGGTGGATTCTTCAGTACTGAGCCAACCAGGGAAGCATATTAAAAAGCAGAGACATTACTTTGTCAACAAAGGTCTGTCTAGTCAAAGCTATGGTTTTTCCTGTGGTCATGTATGGATGTGAGAGTTGGACTATAAAGAAAGCTGAGTGCCAAAGAATTGATGCTTTTGAACTGTGGTGTTGACCAATACCATACCAATAGGACTCAAATATAAAAATTGAGTCATAGCTGGAAAAGCTACAAGACACAGACTCTCTTTGAGGAATAGTACTAAGGATTTTGCTAAGTCACTAGCAATCAAAGATAAAATAACAGATGCTAACATATTCAGTTAAAAGACGCTTGCTCCTTGGAAGAAAAGCTATGACAAACCTAGAAAGCATATTAAAAAGCAGAGACATTACTTTGTCAACAAAGGTCTGTCTAGTCAAAGCTATGGTTTTTCCTGTGGTCATGTATGGATGTGAGAGTTGGACTATAAAGAAAGCTGAGTGCCAAAGAATTGATGCTTTTGAACTGTGGTGTTGGAGAAGACTCTTGAGAGTCCATTGGGCTGCAAGGAGATCCAACCAGTCCATCCTAAATGAAATCAAGCCTGAATGTTCATTAACAGGACTGATGCTGAAGCTGAAACTCCAATACTTTGGCCACCTGATGTGAAGAATTGACTCATGAAAAGACCCTGATGCTGCGAAAGATCAAAGGTGGGAGGAGAAGGGAACAACAGAGGATGTGATGGTTGGGTGGCATCACTGACTCAATGGACATGAGTTTGAGTAAGCTCCGGGAGTTGGTAATGGACAGGGAAGCCTGGCGTGCTGCAGTCCATGGGGTCATAAAGAGTCAAACATGACCGAGTGACTGAACTGAACTGAATATGTTCAAAAAGAGTGTTTCCTGACTGACGCACGTTATGAATCTAATGTGGGCTTGTTTGGAAGTTAGCTTATATTTACTTTATTGTTCCTGCTATCATGGCACTAAGAGACACCTGGCTGATGAGTCCTCAAGAAATTCAGACTGGACCACAAGATTAATGCCATAGGCAAAATATAGTACAACAAAATGAATAGCAGAGTGAATGTTGTAAAGGCCAATATCAAATGTTTTATTTATAAAAAAACTATATCAATTAACTGTAATAAAATTTCAAAAACTTCAAAAAATTCTAAGGAAAAAAAAACCTGTGTTCAGCTAGTATCGTTGCCACCCTAAGTTCCCCAATATACTGCAGGGAGAAGGGTCAGCCAGTGTGAGACACTTGTGCCAGATTTCGAAAATGGAAGAAGAAATCATCTCTGGGATCTTGAAGCAAATCTCACACATAGGTGAGCTTTGAGAGTCATGCTCTGGTACAGCCAGCAGCTGAGAATGTTAAGTGCAAGGGCTCAGCAAAAAGGCGGAGGTCCACCATTACTATAGAGACAGGTCATGACAATGGTCTCCTTTCACAGCTGACAATATCCTGATGAGACTGATGAAATTCACTGTGACTTCCGTGTGAGTCCTGTGAATCAGTCGCTTTTAGGAACTTCTTAATCTTCTTCACCTAACCCTTGCAACAATGGTTAGGCAAGCCTAAAATGGCCTGTATTAAGTCCTTTGTTCTCCAAAATCCTATAATAGCTATTGTTTTCCTGACTGAAATTGGACTTTTCAGCTAAATGAAGAATATTAATATACATAATTCAAATGGTTCAAAGTTTTAAAATAATTCTTCAAGAATTTGAGAGAAAATTATTCAAAATGATTTGTGGCTTTCTTCTATCTTAGAATCAGAGTGATTAATTTAATATTTCTGGGCCTGCATTTCCTCTCTCAGATGAGGGCAGTGGCCAAAATGCTTTCTAGTTCTGTCACTCTACAAGTCCAGAGTGTTAAGATTAATTAGGTTAGAGAGATGACAAAGACTAATATCCATACTGTAAATATTCATGGTGTGGTGAATTTAACAGACTGGATAATTTGTTTTGACATAATAAATCATTGTTTCCTTCTAAAGGCTAACATTTTTGTAGTAAAATACAATTATAAAATATAATGGACACATTCTTCTTATAATAAATCTTTATATTGCTCATGTATATGATGAATTCTGATGACTTCATACCTCTATATGGGTAGCAAATATCTATGATGATAAAAAATGATTAACCAAGATTCTATTTTAATCTTGTACCTTGATGATGCTAATCACTAGAAAGATATTATATTTGGTTATATTATGGCTCAGCAGGTAATGAATCTGCCTGCAATGCAGGAGATTCGAGAGATGTAGGCTCAATCCCTGGGTCAGGAAGATCCCCTGGGGAAAAAAAAAAAGGCAACCCACTCCAGTATTCTTGCCTGGAAAACTCCATGAACAGAGAATCTGACGGGCTACAGTTCAAAGGATCACAAAAAGTCAGACATGACTGACAGACTAAATACACACATATTCCAAACACAAGGTCTTATCCCATTGTCTTTTATGTGAGCTTTGATAAATTACCATGAATCTGAGGGCTTTAAACAAACAATATATTTATTTTCTTTACACTTCTGTATGTCATTAAGTCTGAAATAGGTTTTATTGGGCCAAAATCAAAATGTCAGCATGGCTGTACTCATTCTGGAGGTTCTACAGGAAACCTGTTTCCTTGCTGTCTTTAGCTTTTACTGCCAGCAGGGTAGTATCCTACTTCAGTGGTCACACTTTTTCTTTTTTGTACCTGTTGTCAAATTTCCCTCTACCTCCCTCCAATACCTTGGAGAAAGGAAAGGCTACCCACTCCAATATTCTGGCCTAGAGAATTCCAAGGACTGTATATTCCATTGGGTCACAAACACTCAGACACAACTGAATGACTTTCACTTTTACTTTCTCTTTCCATCCAACTTCACTTGGGATTACATTTAGGATTCACTGGAATAACACCAGGATAACCTCCCCATCATAAGAGCTTTAACAATTACACCGACAAGCTCAGTTTTGACATATAAGATAATATTAACACACTTCAATGATTCGGAGCTCAATAACTTTGAGCATCATTTTTCATTACACCAATCTTACACTTAGAACATCATACTGCTTATACTTCTATTCCTATAGCTAAACACCTCATTCTTCCTAGAGAAAATAATATATTAAAATAATAATAATAAACAAAAAGCCAATAAAGTAGATAGAGTGACAAAGTTAGAAACTAAATGTGTTCAATTAGCATAAGCAATGGCAGAAAGGAAGAAAAAAGAAATACAGAACAGAGGAAACAGAAAAAGCATAGAAAAACAGATGAATTTTAAACATAGACATTAAATTATATTTAAATAAACTATACACCCCAATTAAAAAGAAAAAAGTTGTAAAAATGAAAAAAATAGATAATACACAACTACATGCTTTCAAGTGATGCATTTTAAATATGAAGACATAGAAAGGTTAAATTAAATGATGAAAAGATATAGCATGCAAAATTTAAACCCAATAGGCTGATGTGGCTTCATTAGCATCAGACAAGTACTTCAGAACAAGAAGTGTTACCAGAGGTAAAAAAAGGTCACTTCATAAAGATAAAATAGTCTGCTGAGTATTCCTAAACATGTATTAAATAAGAAAGCTCCAAAATTCATGAAAGTAAAATTGATAGCACTAAAGTTAAAAAAAGGATAAATCTACAATCATAGTGGAGAATTTAACTTCCATTTCAGGAATTTATAAGGCAAGAGGAAACAATATGATGTAGAAATCTAAATTAATTTAATTAATATTATAGAGGACTAAACAGCCCTAAAAAACTCTAGACCATAAAGCAAACTAAATAAATTTCAAAGTCTTAAAATCCTACAAGAATATATAATTAAATTAGAAATAAAAAAGATACCTTAGTTATTTACCCAAATATTTGGAAATTAAATAATATAGCTACTAGATTGCCTATTAATCAAATAATAGGAAAAGAAAACCCCATTTACAACTAAATGAAGGTTAAAGTAAAATATATCAAAAATATTAGTGGATAAAACTATATGTACATAGAGGGAAATGTGTCGGGGGCCAGTGTGAGGAATCCCGCCCGTGACAAGGTCATGCAGAAGGAAGCCTGGCAAACTCAAGGTCGTGTTCAGGTTTCAGGGGTTCCCCCTGGAATTTCCCGAGCATCCACCCCCCAAAAATAAGAATCTGCCGGCCTTTGTACTCTGCTTTTCCACTCTTCTGATATTCTCTGGAAAAGTCAATTCAAGGCTTTAGTCTTCTGCATTTGAAAGGGATGTTTCAGTTAAACCCCCTCTGATAACTCTCTAGCTTGCCTAACAGGTTCCCCAGACTTCTTACAGCTTGTGAATTGCTTACAGCCCCCAACTGAGAGAGGCACAAAGCTTAAAAGCATCTTAAGGAAACAGAGCCTTTTCTAAAGAGTTAAAAATTATATTGGTAGAGGGTTTTCACTGTTGACTCAATGACTGCTGCCAGACCTCCATATTCTTTATCTTTTAGGCACCTGGGAGGATGTTAATCAATGTAAACGGGATATGGAAAAGGATAGATAGTAGTTTTGATGTTAGCAACACTAGACTTTTGAGTTAATTACTTTTCTTTGTTGTATATCACTGCACTCCCCTTGTGTCCTTGCTATGTAAGAATGTAACTTTATTTAGTGCTTTCTGAGAGTGGCACCAGACTTTGGGAAGATTAACACAAATAAGTCTTCTGGTTGACAAACCCTTATCAGGAAAAAGGCTGTAAAATGTTAATTGGCCCTTTTGGCTAGAAGACAATGTAAATCACCTAAGACTTGTGTATACAATTAGGTATGCAGAGAGAAAAGCCTAGTTTTGATAAGAGTCAGGGCTGCTGACGCCGCATAATTTTGTATTACCCATTGATCTCTATGCACAATCAAGGGTATAAAAGGAGATTCTAGACAATAGGGAATGGAATCAGTCGCTGGACTGGTTTCCCCCGTGTCTCCTCTTTATACTTTAATTTCAGGCTGAATTCCCATCTGGAGCGGGCAGCTCATCATGTCTACTTACTTGACCTGGCTTTTAAGTTCTGTGAGAGAGAGAGCCCAAGGCGGGGCACTCTCCGATATTCAAACAGGCGCCAGCGGCCTAACGTAGATGATGCAAACTCCTTGTCCAGAGTTTTATTAGTTTAGCTCGTAAACCAAGTTATTCAGCCTCTTTTTTTCCCTTACTATTTTCTGGTCGAATTCCCATCTGGTGCAGAGGTACCCACCAAGCCTGCTAAATTTTGCCTGGGCTTCTAAGATCGGACCGGGGGAGCCTCAGTGCCTCCTCTCCCTTGGGAGAACGGGAAGACGCCTGCGGCCTACGTAGGTGGTGATTGGTATCTCATGCAAACCAAGTTATTCGGCTTCCTTTTCTCCATTTAATTTCCTTATTACACTATTTCCTCCCAATCTAACCTCATGTTTCTATATTAATAAATAAACAAATCTTTCCTTGCCGACGCTGTCCACACTTCGAATTCCCTGGATCCACCAGGGCTGGACCCCGGCAGAAATGTAAAGCTTTAAATGCTTATTTTATAAAGAAAGGAAGGTTTAAAATCTATGAGCTAAGTTTTCAACGTAAGAAACTATAAGAGAAAAATCAAAGAAGCTAGAAAACTATATGAAGGAAAATGTAAGTACAAAGTAACTTTTAAAATTTAGAAGAAAGAAAACAAAATAACAAAATCATTGAAATAGAAAACAAAAAAATTACAGAAGTTGGTTCTTTAAAATGATTAAAGGAATCGATACATATATATCAGGACAGCATATAGCTGACTGAGCAACAAAAAAATTTTCAACATCAGACATAAAGGAGGAATCATCACTATATATTCCATAAATATTAAATGTATAACAACAAATATTATGAATAAAATTAAAGCAATACTTGGGAAATTAGAAGAAATATAGTCACCTGAAAAGCACAACTTGTAAAAACTATTATAAGAAAGAAACACTGAAAATGCCTATTGTTTTAAACAAATAAACTTATAAATCTTTCTACAAGAATGTTCAAATAGTTTTATTAGTAAATTCCTTCAACTATTTAACAAATATTGTTTAACTAAAGAGAATATTATCTATTTCTTCCAGTTTTCAAAATCTTACAAAGACATTATTAAAAAAGAAAAAAATTAGATCAGTATCTTCCAGGGATTTAGATGTGAAAATTCTCAAGAAATATTTGCAAATTAAATTTGTGATACATAAAAGATTAATACAACATGACTACAGGGCTACATCCAGGAATGAAACGTTGGTGTAACATCTGAAGATCAACAGACAGACATCACCATACTAAACAGCCAAAGGAAAAAATGCATCATCCAAGTAAATAAGAATAAGCACTTGCCCAAATTAAATATGTATTGTGGATAAAATCTCTCAACAAGTCAGAAATAGGGGAGGTCCTTCTCATCATTAATGGTGACATACTGAATGTTTTTACCCTAAAATGGGTACATCTGTCACTTCAGCGTGTTCTTTGAGGACCTTGTCTGTATAAAAATCATAAAAAAGGAAGAGGATGCATGAAGACTGAGAAAGAAGAAATGCTACTGTTTATTTGTAGATGACATGATAGCTCACATTGTAAGGAATGAACATTAGCAATAATGAAAAAACTAATAGTAAATGGATACAGCTGGTAACAGAATTCAAGGCCAATAAGATAGAACTTCAATGTAATGGAGAAAACAAAAAATCTTCTAGAATAAAAGCTAGTTGAATATGTTCATAAATCTTGGACCATAAAAATTTCTTAGATATGACAGAAATTAACTTATTTACAAGGGAAAATCACCCTGCCCATAAAATGAAAGAGAAAACCAATAACTACAAAAAAATATTTTCAACAATAAATGTCTCTAACAAAGAACTTTTATAGAAAACACATAAAGTACTCTTGTAAGTAAGTATTAAAGGGCAAACTCGGTAGTTCTAAAATGAGTAAACACTTGAGCAGGTGCTCCACAAAGATGTGTGACTGTTACATAAAGAAATAAAAAGGCATTTAAAGTATTTACTGATCAGGAAAATGCAAACTAAAACCATAAACAGACACTTTGTCACATTAACTAGGATAGCTAAAATAAAGACAACATTAGAACATGTAGCAATTGTAACTCCAATATACTATTAGTGGGTGTGTAAAATGATTCAAGTCTTTTAAAATATTATTTATCAGTTACAAGATAAAAATGCACCTATCTACGACTGAGCAATTCCAGCCACCCAAAAGAAGGAAAAATGTAAATACGCAAGTGCTGTTAATTTTATCTTTATTCATCTCACAAAAAAACTGGAGGGAAAAACATTTCCATTAACATTTGAATGAATAAACAGATTGTGATAAATTTATTTTATCAAAAGATTATCAATAATAAGAAATGACTTACTAATTCATAAAACAAATGGATCAACATCAAAAATATGATGCTGTATAAAAAAGCCAAATACAACAATACATAGTGTGTATTTTCATTTGTTTGATTCTATCATAGCTTGGCTAACCTAATGTACAGAGATAACAATTGGAAGAGTGACAATACATATTATTCTATGCAAATTTTGTTTCTATCAAAAAGAGTTTGAAGAGGAAAAAAGGAACTGGCAAAAAACTGAATACTTACTGTATTGACTCAGTAATCTCATTTTTAAAGAGTTTCCCATATGAGTTGGAAACTTACATTGACATAAAGTCTGTATACAAAAGCTTATATCCATTTATTTATAATCGCTAAAACCAGGAGACAACCCAAATATTTCTCACTGGATAAATGGATAAACAAACTCTCATATAATTGAACGCTACTCAGCAATAAAAGAACACTAAGCTATTGATTCATGCAACAATGTGAATAAATCTTAAATGTATTTTGTTAAGTGAAAGAAGCCAGGTCCCAAAGGCTACATATTATATGGTCTCATATGACTTTCTGGAATAAACAAAATAATAGGGAGAGGAAAAGATCCATGGATGTCAACAGCGGGGCTTAGAGAGAGGTTATCTACAAAAAGGCAGCAAGTAGAAGTATTTGGAGGTGATAGAACTGTTTTGTTTAGTATTGCTTGGTGGATAGGGGCTTCCCAGGTGGCACAGTGGTAAAGAATCCACCTGCCAATGCAGGAGACACCAGAGACATGCATTCAATTCCTGGGTCGAGAAGATCTCCTGGAGTAGGAAACGGCAATCCACTCCAGTATTCTTGCCTGAAGATTCCACGAATGAAGAGCCTGGCCAGCTACAGTCCACGGAGTTGAAAAAGAGTTACGTACAACTGAGTGACTGAGCACTGTGTGGTAGACACATAATTATGAATTTGTCATAACCCATTGAATTGTACCCACAGAATGAAGTTCCCTACTTTCATGTTTAAAAATAAAAACAGCAATAAAAAAGCATAGTGTCAAGGGGTCCCAGAATGGAATGCAAACTGTATAGGAAGAATTTAATTATAACACAAATAAATGGTATAACCACATTGAAGGAAGTGAGCAAAGGAGCTGATGTACCTACTTTGGAAGTGTTTTGACTGGGCATGGCAGAGATAAAGATTCTGTACAAAAACACTGCACACTAGTTAGTAAATTTCTTCCACATAAGGATTTGGATTAGTAATTCTGAAACTATATGTATATCAGGGTNCCACATTGAAGGAAGTGAGCAAAGGAGCTGATGTACCTACTTTGGAAGTGTTTTGACTGGGCATGGCAGAGATAAAGATTCTGTACAAAAACACTGCACACTAGTTAGTAAATTTCTTCCACATAAGGATTTGGATTAGTAATTCTGAAACTATATGTATATCAGGGTTGCATAAATAAGTTCATTATCGATAATAAGAGCAAATTTTCTTACTGTTGGAGAGAAAAGTTTCAAAGAAGGAAAGGAGAATGACAGATTGAACCTTGTGGTGCTGTACTGTAGTGAGACAGCAGTATGAATTCACATTTTGTTTTGGTGTGAATATGTGTTTCTGTGCATTACCAGTTATTCATATGTATGTGATACATATTATGTTGAGATGTGGAACTCTATGTATACATGAATTAGTACACAAACATACATTTCCTAGCTCTGTCTACTGAGTAGGCCCAAAAAGAGATGTCACCTCAATAATAGTGAATATACCTAGCACCAAGATCATAGTTACCAAGTATCACTTGCCAATAGCAAGAACAAAGGATCCTTGAAAAACAGTTAATATTCCTTCCTGGTTGGAGAAGGTAAAATACAAGATGAGCCTGGAATAACCTGTGGGAGATAAGAATAAACAACAACCACAAAAAGATGGAGACAATTTAAAAGGAGCATACAAAATAGTATGAAAGTGTTCCTGGGTGTGAGGCTCAAACAATATGAAGAAAAATATAAAGATAGTACTCATTTTGAACTAAAGGATAAAATATGTATCTATGAGTTCATACAGTTATAAATAATTGATTGAATAAATAAATACATTTATTCAATTTAGAAACGTGGAATCAATGAGGAGATAGAAAATCCCTATTAGAACACCACAGTGAGATTCACTGATGAATGTTAAAATTAGTAAGTAAATTATTCAGGAAAAGCAAAATATTTGTATGGCTTCAGTGTAATGCCTCATAATATTTATGAATTACCAGTGAGGAGGGGGATTTACAGTGTAGAAACCTGCCAGATATCTCCTCATTCACATGATCAAGTTTAACATCACAAGGAGGCAGTCACAATATTGTTTCCCTCTATATGATAACGATGTAAAAGACAATTCACCTCTATAGTATTCTTCCCTAAAATTTGTGGCTTCAGTTGAATGAGAGAATTTTAAAATAACCAAAGTTGTAGGATATTCTAAAAAATTATTTAACAGCAAGATTCAATTCTCTAGTCATGAAAGACAAGACTGAGAAACTATCACAGATTGGAAGTATCCAAGGAATTAAGAAAAATGAACAAAATGTAGGCTCTAACTGAATCATGCAACAAGAGAAAATATATGTAAATGGAAAGACTGGTGAAAGCAAGATAAATTCTGTAGTTTAGTTAATAAAATACCAATGTTAATCTTTTAATTTTGACAAAAGTGCCCTGCTTAAACAAAATGTTATTATTAAGAGAGACTGAAAAATGATATACAGAAATTCTCTATATTATCTTTGAGTTGAGGATGACACATGAGAGAAAAGATTTTAATTAAAAAATTCAGCTTTTTATAGAATAAAAATGGATATTAAAGACTGACCCCCTACTAACCTACATTCTCACTTTCCACTCATGGTTAGACCTCTTTAAATGTTTTTACAGCTTTATTGAGATAAAACTGATATATAATAAACTGCACATAATTAACATAAGCTATTTGTTAGTTTTATATATATATATATGTATATATATATGGAATCATGATCATAATCAAGAAAATAAACACATGCATCATCTCCAAACACCTCTTCCTGTTTCTTAGTTACATTTTTGCTCATGTTCTACCCTCTGCCTACAAGACTCAAATCCTGACTGACTGGTGGATCCTAGACCTTGAGGGCTTAGCTTACAGTTCCCTCATTAAAAATGCCTTCCTTAATTATTAATTAGTGTCATATCACAACCTGATTTATGCACTTCCAACTTTCACTTGACTTACTACTTTACATCATGACTTTGTCTGTGGCAATTCTCCTCAGAATAAAAGGTGATCTTGATGGTGGAAGAAATTTTGTTTCACCATTGTATCCACAGACCTCAATACAGATAAGCTACTAAACAGACATTCCTCAAAGTATATTATTCCATATTTTTATACACTTTGCAGAAACACATGCCTCTAACTGTTAAAACATTTTATTTCAGACAATATTATTGGACAAATAAAACCACCATGCTTGTTACGATTCAAGAGGTCTATGAAATAACAGGATTGTCTTTTTTAATTAAAAGCCAATGGTGTGTGTATTTAATTATTTTGGTTAATCAAAACATTCTTAAAATGTTCTTAAAAATGTGAGTGTTATGAGTTCAGTGCCTCTGCTATTCCAAAACTCTCATTATTTAATGAAATTACTGACTTCCAAATACAGTTTGTGTGTTTATTTTGTAGCCTATGACTGTTTTATTATACAATTATATGTTCTTCATCAGTGATTAAGAACTTCACATATGAATTTATATGAGACTTATTATTATATTTTGGTACAATAGTTCATTATCATAACCGTCTTAAATGAACATATACCAGGCACCCTGCTAAGTACTTTATATGTATTATCACAACAAATTTTTAATAAAAACTTATTAGGCTTTATTACCCCCTTTTATTGATAAGCTGAGACTCAGACAAGAAAGTTGAGAGGAGCAGCAATGATTATCTGGTAAAAATGTCTTTTAAGCTATAATAAATTAAGTCATTTAAATTCCTACACACCTCATCAACACTTGCACTTAGTACAACATCTAACAGGCACAGGGGCCCAGATTAATTGACTTGTATCATATAACAGAATAATTCTAAAACTATAACTTGCATTTTTGTAGCCCTTTTCAATTTTTAATATGTTTTGACAAACTTTACCACTTCACAGACCTGAAGTAGTCAAAGGCAGATTTATGTCTCACTGCGTAGTTAAGGAAACAAGCTGAGTGCCTTGAAATGATTAGAAAAGGTCACAAAACAACCTATTTCTTCTGACTCTTGGATAGTGGGTATCTTCCCTCTAGCCTTCTTGTTAATAAACAATGTTTATTCTCACCTCATGGCCTTTACACTTACATATCCCTCCTACCAGAAATTCTTTCATTCCGTATATTTTAAAGTCACACTTCCCTTCTTCATTGTAATCAGGGCTTCATCAGTTCAGTTCAGTCGCTCAGTCGTATTCGACTCTTTGCGACCCCATGAATCGCAGCACACCAGGCCTCCCTGTTCATCACCATCTCCCGGAGTTCACTCAGACTCACGTCCATCGAGTCCGTGATGCCATCCAGCCATCTCATCCTCGGTCGTCCCCTTCTCCTCCTGCCCCCAATCCCTCCTGCCCCATCAGAGTCTTTTCCAATGAGTCAACTCTTCGCATGTGGTGGCCAAAGTACTGGAGTTTCAGCTTTAGCATCATTCCTTCCAAAGAAATCCCAGGGCTGATCTCCTTCAGAAAGGACTGGTTGGATCTCCTTGCAGTCCAAGGGACTCTCAAGAGTCTTCTCCAACACCACAGTTCAAAAGCATCAATTCTTCGGCGCTCAGCCTTCTTCACAGTCCAACTCTCACCTCCTTCTAAAATATCTACCCATACATTTCACTTCCTTTAGGGCAAAAAAACTTCAATCTTACTTAGGGGTGAATCTTTAACCTTACTACTTACAGAACTTTTTTCATAGAAGTTTTTGTCTA
>SJYT01053205.1:271021-284216 GCA_006410635.1 Cephalophus harveyi
GCTATAATTATTAATATTTTAACTTATTTACTATATTAGTAAAGTGGCAAAGTTTTAATATGGAAACTAATTCATCTTTTTACAAGTTTCATATCAAAAATCATTGCTTTGGAAGAGAAAGAAGCAATAAATTTTACTTTACACATTTTTTTATATTTTTAATTGTGTTTTATATATATATAGCAGAATTTATCATCTTAGCCACTTTTAAATGTATGATTCAATGATGTTAAGTATGTCACACTGTTATGATTCATTTACATTTAAATAACGTATTAGTAATGAATATCAATACATTCTGAAAATCATAACTGAACAGAACCTAAGAAAAATTACAAAATAAGCAAATGGTGGTCCATGGGTCATAAAGGTAAAGACACAACCTACTATGATAATGAAATCCAACATGTCTGGCACTGTGCTGGAAACTGTTCAGGTAATGATAATCTATGTATCAGTACCTGGATCAGATAAATTTGGTTGTTCAGTTCAGTCACTCAGTCGTGTCCAACTCTTTGCAACCCCATGAATCGCAGCATGCCAGGCCTCCCTGTCCATCACCAACTCCCAGAGTTCACTCAGACTCACATCCATCGAGTCCGTGATGCTATCCAGCCAGCTCATCGTTTGTCGTCCCCTTCTCCTCCTGCCCCCAATCCCTCCCAGCATCAGAGTCTTTTCCAATGAGTCAACTCTTTGCATGAGGTGGCCAAAGTACTGGAGTTTCAGCTTTAGCATCATTCCTTCCAAAGAAATCCCAGGGCTGATCTCTTTCAGAACGGAGTGGTTGGATCTCCTTACAGTCCAAGGGACTCTCAAGAGTCTTCTCCAACACCACAGTTCAAAAGCATCAATTCTTTGGCGCTCAGCCCTCTTCACAGTCCAACTCTCACATCCATACATGACCACAGGAAAAACCATAGCCTTGACTAGACGGACCTTATTTGGCAAAGTAATGTCTCTGCTTTTGAATATACTGTTTAGGTTGGTCATAACTTTTCTTCCAAGGAGTAAGCGTCTTTTAATTTCATGGCTGCAGTCACTATCTGCAGTGATTTTGGAGCCCCCAAAAATAAAGTCTGACACTGTTTCCACTGTTTCCCCATTTTAGTCAACAATAAATAAAAGTGTGACCCAGTTTGTTCTGACTCTAAATATAGGATATTTTTATCAAATTTTTCTATTAAAGATCTAGGCTAATGAAGACTATAGCTAAAGTCTCTGTAAACAAATTGCTTTTACAGGGCTTTAAAAACAGCCCATATTATGGGCTTCAAAACAGTCCAGCTCTGCTTGAATTCACATTCTTTGTTTGAAAGCAACCTATGTGGACTTAGGTAAGCCCCTGAAACTCTTAGAGCCTCAGTTTCCTCATATGAATAGTCACTTTTCACTTAGAAATGGAGATACAGAGATAATAATAATGTTCACCCAAAACTTGTTATGGGACTCAATCCACTTTTTATGATTGTAATTCTTTGCAGTTCAAAACAGATCTCTGATATTAGACCAGCTAGGTTCAAAACTGAATTCAAACCCTTTTAAGCTCATTGCTGTTGCTGCTGTTTAGTCACTAAACAGGGCACAACTCTGTGACCCCATGGACAGCAGCATGCCAGCCTTTTCTGTCCTCCGCTATTTTTCCTGGCATGTGTGGGCTTAGTCACTCAGCCGTGTCCTACTCCTTGCAACACCATGGACTATAGCCTGCCAGGCTCCTCTGTCCATGGGGGTTCTCCAGGCCAGAATACTGGAGTGGGTTGCTATGTCCTCCTCCAGAGGACCTTCTCCACCTAGGGATTGAACCCAGGTCTCCTTCATTGCAGGCGATTCTTTACTGTCTGTGCTCAAATTCATGTCCATTGAGTCAGTGATACTATCTAACCATTTCATCCTCTGCTACTCCCTTCTCATTATGCCTTCAATAGTTCAGAAATTCAGGGCCTTTTTCCATGAGTTGGCTCTTTGCATCAGGTGGCCAAGGTATTGGAGTTTCAACTTAGGTCTTTCCAATGAATATTCATGGTTGATTTTCTTTAGGATTAGTGACTGATTTGATTTCCTTGCAGTCCAAGGGACTCTCAAGAGTTTTCTCCAGCACCACAACCCAAAAGAATGAATTCTTCAGTGCTCAGCCTTCTTTATGGTCTAACTGACATCCATACATAACTACTGGAAAAACCATAGCTGTGCCTATATGGACCTTTGTTGGCAAAGTGATGACTCTGGTTTACAATATGATGTCTAGGTTTGTCATAGCTTTCCTTCCAAGGAGCAACTGTCTTTTAATTTCATGGCTGCAGTTACTATCTACCTTGATTTTGGAGCCCAGGAAAATAAAATCTGTCACTACTTCCAATTTTTCCCCTTTCTATTTGCCATGACGTGATGGGACCGA
Organism: Cephalophus harveyi; assembly: GCA_006410635.1. Taxonomy (NCBI): domain Eukaryota; kingdom Metazoa; phylum Chordata; class Mammalia; order Artiodactyla; family Bovidae; genus Cephalophus; species Cephalophus harveyi. The sequence goes on from SJYT01053205.1 coordinate 273,420, forward strand.
AGATCATGATGCCATGATCTTTGTTTTTTGAATGCTGAGTTTTAAGCCAGCTTTTTCAGTCTCTTCTTTCACCCTCATCAAGAGGCTCTTTAGTTCCTCTTTGCTTTCTGCCATAAGGGTGGTATCATCTGCATATATGAAGTTATTGATAATTTCTCTGAGAAATTTTGATTCTAGATTGTGATTCATCCATCCTGGCATTTCATATGATGTACTCTGCATGTAAGTTAAATAAGCAGGTTGACAATATACAGTCTTGTCATACTCCTTTACCCATTTGGAATCAGCCGATCGTTCCATGTCCAGTTCTACCTGTTGCTTCTTCTGTTTTTTTTTTTTTTTTTTAATAACAATTATTTATCTATACCAAAGTTCCATTTGAGTGTCACTATGAATCCCATTGCCGAAAACTCATTTTGTGCTTTATTCCTCTTTTGGCTAGTTTTGTGATTCATTTGAGCTTCATTGTGGCTCAGCAAGTAAAGAATCTACCTGCAATGCAGGAAGCACAGGAAACACTGGTTTGATCCCTGGGTCGGGAAAATGGGAGAGAATGGCAACACACTCCAGTATTCTTGCCTGAAAAAATGGTGGGCCACAGTCCAATGGGTCACAGTCAGAAAGGACTAATAAACTAAGCACAGATTAAGCTCAGTGATCAGTTTAACTAAGCTTGAAGAATTCAGAGTAAGGTCTAATTTACTCACTAAAAGGAATTCTTACTCATTTTTCTTCAATTCTCATATTCTAAATCTTTCTTTCCAGAGCTGTCAAAATATATAGAATATATAAGATTCATACTTAATAGTTGTGAAGTCAAGATTTGTTAAATATAATTATTGGCACATTTATTTGTGTGTGCATGCATGTACACACATCCATTAAAGTTCTATTAAAGTTTTTGTATTAATGTTTTCCATCATACTACTTTTTGCCTAAACAGAGCCAAAATCATGAATGTTATTTTTTCACTGAATCATTATTTCTATAGAAAAAACAAATACACTTCCAACTACAAAATAGTATACATTAGAATATCAGATGCTATTTTTCCTTTCTATGTGTGTAGCCTCTATATTTACTGAAATATAGATGGGAAAAAAATCTAGACCATTCAAGAGCAATGGAGGTTGCCTAAAGAGATCTGGGGCAAACTGAATTTCTTTTTTAATTTTTTTTTTCACATTAGATTTTTTTGTTTGTTTTATGAAAAGGAGGAAGATATTTCTTCATCCATTTTTTTTTAATTGGAGACTAATTACTTTACAATTTTGTGGTGGTTTTTGCCATACATTGACACGAATCAGCCAAGGGTGTACATTTGTCCTTCTGTCCCAAACCTCCTTCCCACCTCCCTCCCCATCCCATCCCTCTGAGTTGTCCCAGTGCACCAGCTTCGAGTTACCTGCATCATACATTGACCTTGGACTGGTCATCTATTTCACATATGGTAATATACATGTTTCAATGGTATTCTCTCAAATCATCCCACCCTTGCCTTCCCCCCCAGAGTCCAAAAGTCTGTTCTTTATATCTGTGTCTCTTTTGCTGTCTCACATATAGGGTCACTGTTACCATCTTTCTAAATTTGATATGTACACATTAATATACCATATTCGTGTTTTTCTTTCTGACTTACCTCATTGTATAATAGGCTCCAGTTTCATCCACCTCATAAGAACTGACTCAAATGTGTTCTTTTTAATAACTGAGTAATATTCCATTGTGTATATGTACCACAGCTTTCTTATCCATTCATTTGCGGATGGACATCTAGGCTGTTTTCATGTCCTAACTATTGTAAGCAGTGCTGTAATGAACATTGGGGTACATGTGTCTCTTTCAATTCTGGTTTCCTCAGTGTGTATGCCCAGCAGTGGGATTGCTGGGTCGTATGGCAGTGCTATTTCCAGTTTCTTTAAGGAATCTCCACACTGTTCTCCATAGTGGCTGTACTAGTTTGCATTCCCCCCAATAGTGTAAAAAGGTTCCCTTTTCTCTGCACCCTCCCCAGCATTTACTGTTTGTAGACTTTTTGATGGCAGCCACTCTGACCGGCGTGAGGTGGTACCTCCTAGAGGTTTTGATTTGCATTTCTCTGATAATGAGTGATGTTGAACATCTTTTCATGTGTTTGTTAGCCATCTGTATGTCTTCTTTGGATAAATATCTGTTTAGTTCTTTGGCCCATTTTTTGATTAGGTCATTTATTTTTCTGCTTTTGAGCTGCATGAGTGGCTTGTATATTTTGAGATGAATTCTTTGTCAGTTGCTTCATTTGCTATTATTTTCCCCATTCTGAAGGCTGCCTTGCTTATAGTTTCCTTTGTTGTGCAAAAGTTTTTTAAGTTTAATTAGGTCCTATTTGTTTATTTTTGCTTTTATTTCCGTTATTTTAGGAGGTGAGTCATAGAGGACCTTGCTGTGATTTATGTCAGAGTGTTCTGCCTGTGTTTTCCTCTAGGAGTTTTGTGTTTTCCTCTAGGAGTTTTATAGTTTCTGGTTTTACATTTAGATCTTTATCCATTTTGAGCTTATTTTTGTCTATGGTGTTATAAAGTGTTCTGGTTTCATTCTCTTACAGGTGGTAGACCAGTTTTCCTAACACCACTTGTTAAAGAGATTGTCTTTTCTCCATTGTATATTTTTGCCTCCTATGTCAAGGATAAGGTGTTCATAGGTGCATGGATTTATCTCTGGGCTTTATATTTTGTTCCACTGATCTATATTTCTGTGTGCCAGTACCATACTGTCTTGATGACTGTAGCTTTGTAGTATAGTCTGAAGTCCGGCAGATTGATTCTTCCAGTTCCATTCTTCTTTCTCAAGATTGCTTTGGCTATTCATGGTTTCTTGTGTTTCCATACAAATTGTGTAATTATATGTTCTAGTTCTGTGAAAAATACTGTTGGTAGCTTGATAGGGATTGCATTGAATCTCTAGATTGCTTTGGGTAGTATACTCATTTTCACTATATTGATTCTTCTGATCCATGAACATGGTATATTTCTCCATTTATTTGTGTCATCTTTGATTTCTTTCATCAGTGTTTTATAATTATATATATATATATATGTCTTTTGTTTCCTTAGGAAATCTTTGATTTCTTTCATCAATGTTTTATAATTATATATATAAATATGTGTGTATATATATATATATATGTCTTTTGTTTCCTTAGGTAAATTTATTCCTAAGCATTTTATTCTTTTCATTTCAATGATGAATGGGATTCTTTCCTTAATTTCTCTGTTTTCTCATTGTTAGTATATAGGATTGCAAGGGATTTCTGTGCATTAATTTTATATCCTGCAACTTTACTATAGTCATTGATTAGCTCTAGTAATTTTCTGGTGGTGTCTTTAGGGTTCTTTATGTAAAGGATCATGTCATCTGTAAACAGTGAAAGTTCTACTTCTTTTCCAATCTGGATTCCTTTTATTTCTTTTTCTTCTCTAATTGCTATGGCTAAAACTTCCAAAACTATGTTGAATAGTAGTGGTGAGAGTGGGTACCCTTGTCTTGTTCTTGACTTTAGGGGAAATGCTTTCAATTTTTCTCCATTAAGCATAATGTTTGCTGTGGGTTTATCATATATGGCTTTTATTATGTTGAGGTATGTTCCTTCTATGCTTGCTTTCTGGAGAGTTTTTATCATAAATGGGTGTTGAATTTTGTCAAAGACTCTCTCTGTTGCTTCTTGAGTGGCATACGGGTTTTTCAGGAGATAAGTAAAGTGGTCTGGTATTACCATTTCTTTAAAGAATTTTCCACAGCTTGTTGTGATCCACCCAGCCAAAGGCTTTAGTATAGTCAATGAAGCAGATGTTTTTCTGGAACTCCCTTACTTTCATCATGATCCAACGAACATTGGCAATTTGATCTCTGGTTCTTCTCGTTCTTCAAAATCCAGCTTGTACACTGGAAATTCTGAGTTCACATACTGCTGAAGCCTAGTTTGCAGGATTTTGAATGTAACCTTGTGAAACCTAGCATGTGAAATGAGTGCAATTAACCTCATTAACTCTAGCACAATGCTCCACTTAGTGCTTTAGGGTCTTCACTTGTAAAAATAGAAATAATTTCACTACCTATGTTATATGGTTATCATGAGAATTAACTAAATTATGTATAAAGTATTTTGAAAAATGGTGGCACATAATTAGTGCTCAAATGCATTAGATATTTTTATGATAGCTTTCATTTTTTGAGTTAAAGTCAGCTGCAATTAAAAAGATTCACAGTGTTCAGCAATTCTTATCCCCAGTTCAGTAAGCACTTTATGACCATTATTTTGAACTCTTTATCAGGTAAATTACTTATCTCCATTTCATTAAGGTTGTTTCCTGAGACATTATCATGTTCTTCATTTGGAATATATTTCTCTTTTCATTTTGCTTGATTTTCTATGTTGCTTTATATACAATAGATGAAAGAACCGTCTCTCCCAGTCTTGAAAAGAATGACCTCATGTGTCCTTCAGCCTTGCTGCAGCTCTTGGTCAACTCTTAAAACTGTCCAACCAGCCTAATATATTTCTATCTCCTAGCAGTTAAGGATAGTTAACACTGCTGCTGCTAAGTCACTTCAGTCATGTCTGACTCTGTGTGACCCCATAGATGGCAGCCCACCAGGATTCCTCATTCCTGAGATTCTCCAGGCAAGAACACTGGAGTGGGTTGCCATTTCTTTCTCCAATGCATGAAAGTGCAAAGTGAAGTCGCTCAGTCATGTCCAACCCATAGCGACCCCATGGACTGCACCCTTCTAGGCTCCTCCATCCATGGGATTTTCCAGGCAAGAGTACGCCAATACCAGATAGTGTTGAAAGGTGAGAGTCTCAGCAACAAGACTGAGGATAATGAGAAGCCAGACCCTTAGGAAGCAGTTTTTAAAAATATGCAAAAATTTGCGTCCTGAGGGCCCAAGAGTAAATCTCACTGGCCCCCCAGAGCCAGGAGTTCAGGAAGAAACCCCAAAATCAGACCTCCAGATAATTGCACAAGCTCCTTTTTGGGAGATATCAGTGAGCTAAGGTAGGCAGACAGGGAGAACTAAGATGGTGACTATAACATATGATTCTTATGAAAAACTCCACAAACCACCAATTGTGTGCCAGACCTGAATCCTGCCCCTAAGATTGAAACTCCAGGGCAAGCAAAGAGCCCTCCTTTACAGAAAGACTAGAGCTACAAAACAGCTGTTGTCTGTGCAGCTCCCTAAGGGTTATAGCTTGCAAAGAACTGTCTCTCCAACTATCATAATCCCATGGAACTGTCTTTCCAACTATCATAATCCCAGAAAGCATAGCCATCTGGCCACTAGAGCCAGGTAACAAAGGGGTGTCCTTGGGGTGTCAGCCCTCCAAAACAGGCACCAGACCATTTAAAGCTCTCCTCCAGGAGAGAACTGACTCTCTGGAGTGTGGTACCTATTAATAGGAGAATAGCCCCTGTCTTCCAAGGTCTCTGGGTAAGAACAATCAGCCCCTAGATACATGTTTAACTAGAAATCTGGGGACTTGCCTAGTGGCCCAGGAGTTAGGACTCCACACTTCCACTGCAGGTTCCACTGTGTGGGTTCAGTCTCAGGTTGAGGAACTAGGATCCTGCATGCCACAGTGTGGGAAGAATAATATTAATTAATTAACCTAAAAAAAGGAAAGAAAACTATCCCTCAGGTCACAGGCATGGTGATTAGATAACAGGACTCCTTCACAGAAAAACAGGCCTGCTCCTTGGACATACTGACCAAGCTCCTATGTCTATTGCATCCTTCTGTGCCCTAAGGATGGCAGCTGTTTAAGAGCTCTTTCCATTGATAGTAGTCCTGGGAGACCCATGAGCATAAGCCCCACCTGTCACCAGAGCCAGGTGACATAGAAGTGTCCCCTGGTAGTAGTAATAAAACTCAGGGACCAGACAGAGGTCTGAGTTTCTATGTGACTTAAATTAGTTATATGAAGAAATTTCAGAAAATTAAAAAATATGTGCTAATTAAACTACATGCCATTGAACAACTAAAACAATGAATCAAAAGAGAAATTTTTAAAAATACCTAGAGATAAATGAAATGAATATGTAACACATCAAAATTCATAGGATGCAGCAAAAGTAGTTCTAACAGGGGAACTGTTAGAAATAAATACCTATACCTCAAGAAACCAGAAAAGTCAAACAACCAAACTTTACACTCCAAAGGAAAAAAAAAGAGAAGAAACAAAGCCCAAAGTTATTGAAAAGAAGGTAATAACAAAGATTAGAGCAGAAATAAATGAAACAGAAACTGAAAAGACAATACAGAAGATTAATGAAACTAACAGCTAGTTCTTTGAGAAGACTAATTAACCTTTAGCTAGACTACCAAGAAAAAAGAAACAGGATTAAAATCAAATGAAAGAAGATAGATTACAACTGATACCACAAAAATAAAAAAGGACCATAAAAAACTACATGAACAATTATACACCTACAAAACTAGGCAACCTGGAAGAAACGGATAAATTCCTAGAAATGTACAACCTGCAAAGACTGAATCATGACTAAGTAGGAAATCTGAACATATGACTAAAAAGGAAATTGAATCAGTAATCAAAAATCTCTCAAAGCGCTTCCCTGGTGGCTCAGTGGTAAAGAATCCACCTGCCAATGCAAGGAGACATGTGCTCAATCTCTGATCTGGGAAGATCCCATGTGCCATGGAGCAATTAAGACTGTGCACCACAGCTATTGAGCCTGTGCTCTACAGTCAGGGAGCTGAAGCTACCGAAGCCCACTCGCCCTACAGCCCGTGCTCCACAACGAGAAAAACCACTGCATATCAGAAGTCAGCCACTGCAACTGGAGAATAGCACCCACTCCCTGCAAAGAGAGAAAAGTCCATGCAGCAGTGAAAACCCAGCACAACCAAAAATGAATAAATAAATTATATACATATAAAGCCTCTCAACAAACAAAAATTCAGGACCGGACAGCTTCATTGGTGACTTTTACTGAACATTTGAAAAAGAATTAATATTAATTCTCAAACTCTTCCAAAAAATTAAATAAATAAAATAGAGGGAGGAACTTTTCCAGACACATTTAATAGTTCAGTTCAGTTCAGTCGCTCAGTCATGTCCGACTCTTTGCGACCCCATGAATTGCAGCACGCCAGGCCTCCCTATCCATCACCAACTCCTGGAGTTCACTCAGACTCACGTCCATCGAGTCCATGATGCCATCCAGCCATCTCATCTTCGGTCGTCCCCTTCTCCTCCTGCCCCCAATCCCTCCCAACATCAGTCTTTTCCAATGAGTCAACTCTTTGCATGAGGTGACCAAAGTACTGGAGTTTCAGCTTCAGCATCATTCCTTCCAAAGAAATCCCAGGGCTGATCTCCTTCAGAATGGACTGGTTGGATCTCCTTGCAGTCCAAGGGACTCTCAAGAGTCTTCTCCAACACCCACAGTTCAAAAGCATCAATTCTTCGGCGCTCAGCCTTCTTCACAGTCCAACTCTCACATCCACAGGACCACTGGGAAAACCATAGCCTTGACTAGACGGACCTTAGTCGGCAAGGTAATGTCTCTGCTTTCGAATATACTATCTAGGTTGGACATAACTTTTCTTCCAAGGAGTAAGTGTCTTTTGAGTTTCATGGCTGCAGTCACCATCAGCAGTGATTTTGGAGCCCCCCAAAATATACTCCTTTTCCTATTTGGAACCAGGCTGTTGTTCCATGTCCAGTTCTAACTGCTGCTTCCTGACCTGCATACAGATTTCTCAAGAGGCAGGTTAGGTAAGGCCAGCATTAATCTGACACCAAAATGAGAAAAGGATGCCATATAAAAGAAAATCATGGTAAAAATTGCATAAAATTTTACGGATTTTCTCTATAAGAGAGAAAAAAATGCTATTTAGGTTTTATTTTGCAAAAGACTCATACATATATATATATTTTTTCTTATCAATTAGCAAGCTACTTGTCAAGACCTCCAAAGGGTAATGGAAGCACAGAAAGATTAAATGATGCTCCAAAGTCACAATAAGCAGTGCACAGCCAAGAACCAACCATCTTAAAACCCATCTAGTCTCATCTTCACCAGGTTCCACAAAGCCTAAAGACTCCTTAATTCTATTCTAATGGTAAGGAAAAAATTGAAGAGTAGAAGCACTTTCCTAAAAATCTGATTCTGTATGTGTGTGTGTGTGTGAGAGAGAGAGAGAGAGATAATGTGTGTAATGTGCAGTCAAATACTAGCATTTTGTGTAGATGGAGCAGATATTTGATGGAATTTCACACAAAAAGAGAAGACAACTTGCAAGTTATACATATTTGTATTCAAAAGCTTTTGAAATGCTTTTTCTGTAAAGGCCTTTACTAGAAACTACACAGTGGTAAAGAATCTGCTTGCAATGCAGGAAACCCAGGTTCAATCCCTGGGTCAAGAAAATTCCCTGTAAAAGGAAATGGCAACCCACCCCCGTATTCTTACCTGGAGAATTCCATGAACAGAGGAGTCTGGAGGTCTATAATCCATGGGGTAGCAAAGAGTCAGACACCACTGAGCTACTAACACTTTATACAATCTTATACTTGCTTTGAGCCCCAAGTCCAATTTCTGTACACACAATAAACAAGAAACACATAAGAAGGGAAGATGGTGTATTGAGAACTAGAGGAGATAGCTAATTCAGGACACTAAGAGGATACAATTTCTTTTGCATCAGGAGAAATAACTGTGAACTGGGCATCTCCAGTACTTAAAAAAAAAAAAAAAAGTTGTAGCATATAGTCAATAATCAATAAATATTTTTTAAACAAAGAAAGGGCAAAGCTTTTAAGAATAGCCAGGTTAAATATGTGTTGCCAAAAACTGAAATGGAAAATAAAGCGTAGTAAATGAATCTTAATAGATTCCTTGTTCCCATATGAGATTTATATAATCCATTTCCTGGAACATTTTATTTAGTTTGGTTTCTTTCTACCTTCATAGATTAAGCAGCATTGTATTGAGATAATCAAGTGCTTTTTAAAATTCTTCATTAGTCATGGGATGTGCTACTCAATTTTATTTAAAAACAAAATTCTATGCTATCTAAACAGACCACCTTAGCATTTGTGAATTATGTGCTATTATTTCACTTATAATAATGAATAAGACTTTTTCAATGATTTAGTAGAGACAGTATTTTCCAAGGAAAAAAAGGACACTAGAGTGGATCATCATCACCATCACTCACAAATGCATATGTTAAGAGCCTATTTGCACATGATGCTTTGCCAAGTGCTTCTTCAGACACCTTAATCAGTGAATAAGTCAGCAGCTAGATGACAGCAGTCTTCCCGAAAACAATCAAACTTAAAAACAATATTGAAATATACCATTATGCAAGAAAAGTTGCTTGCCTTAAAAATTCAGGACATTATGGGAAGTCGATGTAGATATTCAAGATTAAGTTCCACATGAAAGCAAGCACTATTTTTTGAGTGTGATACTTATCGGTGAACTCTTCCTCTCCTAAATTCCTTTTGCATTTACTAGAAACAAATTTGAGCAGAAAAGTAATCTTTTTCATAAAAAATACTCTGTTCACTGAACTCTTATTTATACAGAGCTTTGAATTTGGCAAGAGTTCAAGGCAAATCTTTCAAGTAGCATGTCCTTTTGTAAAGCACTAGGACTTACTTCTAATTTTTCCTCAAACAAGTCCCTTCCTTTGCTATCTCAGTTTTCTATTTTGGTATGTCAAATAGAAAATCTCAAAAATAGAAAGGAAATAGCGTGGCTTTTTCATGCCACTAAATACCAGCTCCAGTTCTATTTTCCCCAATCTTAAGGAGGAAAAAAGTATCTGGATAGACAGTATTTTTCCCCTTCTTAGAGTATAATATTTTTGTCTGGTCAGCCATAAATCACTTCCAGACTTAAACAGACCCTTTAAATATTTTCTTATCCTGGTTCTATTATTATTCATATTTTGTAGCTTCATTATTTTTTCCTGAGAATTGCACAAAACTAAAGATTATACAATTGAAAAACAAGCCTTATCAATTGTCTTTATGATTGATAAAATTTTTCACTTCACATATATCAGTTGTTCAAAATTATGACACAGATTTTCTACATAGGTGTCCAACTGACAGGGTTTGTCACCAAGGTAATCAAATGTTATAATCTTCTACATCAAGGAGACTTTCTTTTCATTGTGATTTTCCAGTTATTCACTGACTATTAAAGTTTGAAAGCTGACATTCCTGCATCTCTAATTTTCATAAGGCAAACAGGGTGTCCCTCATTCCATCCTTATTTACACAAAGATTAAAAGAAATGTCCTTCCTTATTATAAGCATGGTGAGTATGACAGACACTGTTTGTTCCTAATCAGCAAGATCTGTTTCTCCTCTTTCTTCCTTACCAAGAGATCACTCCTCAGCCTTTTTCCAGCTGGAGTTCTGTACAGTGAGATGGAACAGGAAGTGGAATGATCTTTCTGACAATAAAAGAGAGGTGTGAGAAGACCTTCATCACTGTTTGCTCTGAGTGTTCATTCAGCAAAGAGAAACATAATGGTTGGAGTTGCGGCACCATCTTCTGACCACTTGGGATGTGAAGACAGCTAAAATTTGCAATATACATATAAAGCACACACAAAACACAACCTAAAATACACATTCATAATCTAATGAGTTTTCAAATTAAATATTAAGATAATTAAGGCAAATGCTAAATTTTGTGTTTTTTCCCCTAGAATTAGTTACATGTGAACTAAGTGTAAAGTATTATTTCCACAAATCCAGTTAAGAGAACTGTT
>SJYT01053205.1:284668-296933 GCA_006410635.1 Cephalophus harveyi
ATCCCACATGCCACAGAGTAACTAAGCCTGTGAGCTGCAACTACTAGATGTGTATAAGAGACAGATTGTAAACATATCTATATACCTAGAATAAAACTATCTCAAAAAAATGTGCAATGCTAGAATTCTTTTAACAATAACTATATAGCATTTTGTGATAAGAAATGAATTAAAGATTGTCTACAACTGTTTCATTAACTACACTCATTTTATATCACAGTGTTAATTTCATATCAGTTTCTAAAATACTCCCTTCCTTACTATGTATCTCTGACTACATTCTAATAAACAATTAGATAATTTCAGGTGCAGAAAACTTATTCTCTGCTACTACCACCCATGCCTTCTGAAAGCTCAGAATCTAAAACAAATCTAAAAAATATTGAACATTTTAAGATATAATTTAAATTGACTAGCCAAAATGAATAGATTGTATACCTGCCAAAAATCTTTAAATAGCAAATTTGTGGTTTTGCAATTATTTATATTAAACAGTTATTTACTACTGTTCTTCATTAGTTCATTTCAGTTCAGTGGCTCAGTCGTGTCTGACTCTTTGTGACCCCATGAATCGCAGCACGCCAGGCCTCCCTGTCCATCACCAACTCCCAGAGTTCACTCAGACTCACGTCCATCGAGTCCGTGATGCCATCCAGCCATCTCATCCCCTGTCGTCCCCTTCTCCACCTGCCCCCAATCCCTCCCAGCATCAGAGTATTTTCCAAAGAGTCAACTCTTCGCATGAGGTGGCCAAAGTACTGGACTTTCAGCTTCAGCATCAGTCCTTCCAAAGAAATCCCAGGGTTGATCTCCTTCAGAATGGACTGGTTGGATCTCCTTGCAGTCCAAGGGACTCTCAAGAGTCTTCTCCAACACCACAGTTCAAAAGCATCAATTCTTCGGTGCTCAGCTTTCTTCACAGTCCAACTCTCACATCCATACAGTTCAGTTCAGTTCAGTTCAGTTCAGTTCAGTCGCTCAGTCGTGTCCGACTCTTTGTGACCCCATGAATCGCAGCACGCCAGGCCTCCCTGTCCATCACCAACTCCCAGAGTTCACTCAGACTCACGTCCATCGAGTCCGTGATGCCATCCAGCCATCTCATCCCCTGTCGTCCCCTTCTCCACCTGCCCCCAATCCCTCCCAGCATCAGAGTATTTTCCAAAGAGTCAACTCTTCGCATGAGGTGGCCAAAGTACTGGACTTTCAGCTTCAGCATCAGTCCTTCCAAAGAAATCCCAGGGTTGATCTCCTTCAGAATGGACTGGTTGGATCTCCTTGCAGTCCAAGGGACTCTCAAGAGTCTTCTCCAACACCACAGTTCAAAAGCATCAATTCTTCGGTGCTCAGCTTTCTTTATAGTCCAACTCTCACATCCATACATGACCACTGGAAAAACCATAGCCTTGACTAGATGGACCTTTGTTGGCAAAGTAATGTCTCCGCTTTTTAATATGCTATCTAGGTTGGTCATAACTTTCCTTCCAAGGAGTAAGCGTCTTTTAATTTCATGGCTGCAATCACCATCTGCAGTGATTTTGGATCCCCCAAAAATAAAGTCAGCCACTGTTTCCACTGTTTCCCCATCTATCTCCCATGAAGTGATGGGACTAGATGCCATGATCTTAGTTTTCTGAATGTTGAGCTTTAAGTCAACTTTCTCACTCTCCTCTTACACTTATTATTTAAAAATATTGAAAAGGAGAAACTCACCCACCAAATTTATTATTACTATTGTAGGAATAGTTACATTGTAAACATTTAACATGCTCCTCTCTGTTCATTTTCAAATTACAGCAAAGTTGCTATCAGACTAAGATTAGCTTGTTTAAATATACTAAGCTATAATCACATGAGTTTTAAAAGGAGTTTTAAAATAAAAGTTTTTTTATTCCACTGTGTTGAGAGATCAGTCTGATCTCTGATCTCACCAAGACATTTGGATAGATGATTATAGCTGTTCAGTCAATGCATGAGTTGCATCACTGCCAAGACTTCCTCCCTCCAGTCATGGATTAGTGACCTTTGGGCAGCTGCCTACGTAAGAATGAAAAGATGCATGTGTCTCTGTCTGAAATCCTCTCTAGTCATTCTAATTGACTGCAGTAATATCAACTGGTGACAGGAGAGGAAGCTGACAGCTGTGGGTCCTGTTGTTGCAGCCAAAAAGCCACTCTTGTGGAGATCTTAGATGAGTATATTGAGTCCTTTTACTAGCTCAGCTGGTGAAGTTACTTTAGCTCACTTGGCATGAGCACTGGCCTGAGAATAGTAAATCAGCTCTTAAAAGTATCTCCTTGTCATCTGAATTGTAAATGTTCAGTGAGCTAATACTAATCCTTTTTTATAAATAGAACTGACCCTTTAGCACTATCATGTCATCAAGAAACTTTTTTTCACATTTTGCTAACTTTTCCTTTCCTTTGCTTAACCCCATCTACCCTTCTACACACGGTAAGCAGAAATCTCAGAATAGCTCAAGATTAGGTATCATAAAAGAGGACCACAGGTGAGCAATCCAATACATTAGTTAGCTGGGCTTCCAAAAGCAAAATACAGGCAGAAGTTAAACTTTAAATTGCTTGTAGACAGGAGTAGAGAAAAGAATATCCACTGTCAGAAATCCTAGAGCAAATGAAACGTTCTGTTACGTAACCCACAAAGTGCTACTTTTTAAAAGTAACATATCCTGTCAAACTTTGCCTCAAATTATTTGAAGCTGTTCATGAAGCTCCAGCTTAGATGGCTTAAGGAAATAATAGAAGTTCATCACTTTCAATATACTATAATTCATCACTAGGACTAAACTGTTCCACTAAACTACAGTGATCTTGTCTTGATTTAGGCTTGACTAAATCTATGATTTTTCTCTTTTTTTTTTCTTTTTTAAATCATGAAAATATGATAACACATTTACAGGACATTTGGAAAATATAGAATAAAGTGACATATAGTTCCACTCTCTGTATAACATTACAATTATTTTTTAAGTAGATAAATTAAGATTTTTAGTCAGAGTTTCAATATCAAACTCTCAAAACATAACAGAATAAACAGAAAAGTACAATGATATAGCAGACCTGAAAAGCACTATGAATCAATTCAACATAATTAAGATTTATACAATTTTTGACAGGATCTATGATTATGGATTTCCTTTATCTCATAATACATAAAATATTCCTCCATACCCAAACACAAACATCGACAAAAAAATCTGAGGATTCTTAAATTCTGTTTTTGACACAGATAAATAATTTCTAGAGGCACAAAACAAATTTTCCAGCAAACAAAGGATGCAATTAACAGAGAAGCTAATTGAATATTTTCTTACTTGAAATATTTGACAGAGTGGATTGTGTTTTATTGCCTTTTACAAACTCGGTGCTTTGAACATAGGACAGCAGAAATAGTAGATGCTTAATAATTCATTGCTAGATTTAAAAAAATGAATAAATGACACTTATAAGCTGCAACACATTTTTTCCATTTCTGAACTAAATTGGAAAGTAAAATTGGCAAAATCAAATTAAGATGGCACAGTGAAAGCTATAAAACATAATTTATCTATCTTCCCTAGAATGCCCCTATAAGTGAATTTAATTGACATAATGAAGCACAACTTCAAATTATGAAGACCCAAAATTATAAAAATCTAAATAAGGAATTTTGAATACATTATCCCATATGTCATAAATCCAGTTTCAAAAAGCTCTGCAAATTGGCAGCTGCAATCAAAGTATTGTTTATTGCAGTCCTTGTGTTTGATATTACATATAGCAATTTCATCTGTCAAATTAGATGAGAAAATATTATAAAGTGAGATTATGGTTATCTTTGAAATGAAAAACAATTAATTAGAAAGACAGGAAATCAGGAAGGGAAGAATCCCAACCTGAGAATATAAGAAAGCATAGTAAGATGACTAAGAAGCTGTCTCTTATACACATCTAGATGTGTATAAGAGACAGGCATTTTACCAACATGGTTCTGATTAGGATAAGTAATATTTTCTCATTAAAACTTTCTTTGTAATTTTTCCTCAGAACTAGGAATCCCATTTTTCAGATGGAGACCTTGTTATCTGGCTTAATTTAAAATTAATATTTTTATAATACTTTCTCATAGGAAAAGCAGATCAAGTCATTTTCTACACTGATACAGGTTTACAAAAGGATAAATCTAATCCCTTAAAGCATATGATTATATATAGTATCACCCTAAAGAACAAACTGATCTGTAAATCAATTTTTAACTTTATGTTCCCAAAACCAGTATCACAAAAGTTTCCAGTATTGCTCTCTTTTAAATAAGCTCCTTTAAAATATTTTAAATATCACTCACTTTAAAATGCTCATTCAATTTTCCAAGCTTGAGTGCCCTCAGGAACCTTCCCCTGATGACGCTGAAGATCATGAATGGTACGACTAGGGTAAAAATAAGAAACAATGGCTGGAAAACAAAGAGGGCTGCTTGGTCTACTCTTAAAAGCACAAATTCCTTCACATACCCAACATTCCATCTTTATGTCTAAGGCCACTCATGATGGAAAGAACAAGAAATGTCTATTGATCATAATGACTCATGTTTAAAAACTATTTGGTGGGGGCTCCAGATCTGCTAAATTGCTTAATTACTCAAATTTAACTCTCCTCAGTCATTTCATATTATATTGGCATATAATGACAGTAAAATAGAAATTAAAATGCAAAAAGCATCTAGGCAGTAAACTAATAAAACTCAAAGGAATAATATGCATGCACAACTCATGCACTTTCTATAGTCCCAACTACAGCTGGATTTCATCTATTCTATTATTTGCTTATTGTTATAATAGCAAGAGAAGTTCAAAATTAAAAGTTAATGTGAGAATTTTATTAGTTCTACAGTTTCTGCCAATTAGGTATTCATTTTCTAATACCACAGTTATTTACAGTTAATCCAAACAGATGCATTATTTTTCTTAAAGGTGACACAGTGTGTATTTGTTTATCATTTCAATTTTCTCATCAGAAAGACCCAGCTGAATCTAGGGTTCTCTTAGTTACTTTGTTCAATTGCTAAATCCTCTAAATCTGTTACAATATCTTTAACAGAGCATCTGTGTAATACCTTTAACTCAACATTTGTATAAAATTTCATGTTAGTTACAGATGCATTAAATTAACAACAATAATGGTAGTTGTGCTAACTTAATGAAAAGATCTGTTTGGGATTCGATAAAGAAAAATCAATGCTAGGGCTTCCTTGATGGTACAGTGGTTGAGTCCACTTTGCAACGCAAGGGATACCAGTTCAATCCCAGGTACTGGAAAATCCCACATGCCACAGAGTAACTAAGCCTGTGAGCTGCAACTACTGAGCCCACATGGTATAACTACTGAAGCCCATATACCTAGAATTCATGCTCCACAACAAGAGAAGCCACCACAATGAGAAGTCCGTGCATCACCACAAAGAGTGATTCCTGCTTGCTGCAACTGGAGAAAGCCCAAGAGCAGCAACAAAGACCCAGTATAGCCAAAAATAAATAAAAGAAAGAAAGTCAACATTAATGTTGAGGTCTATAGACTATTTCATCAATCTTTCATTTTATCATTTAGGAAAATTATAATCGAAAATGTCATTTAAAATTATATTGTCAAATTTGCAAAACCTAAGAAACTCTTCCTTCCACCAATCCACAATAACATACAGAGTTCTGGAGTACAAGCTGTTTGCAACTATAAATTTTTCAACATGGATCACCAAGGAGGTGTGTCACACCATTCTTTTGGAAAAGCTTTTGTCACTACTTACCTTTTTCTGCTGGAGGTGGGAAGTATGGGTTTCATGGTTAACCAAGAATAAACTATGGTGGTCACTTTACAGTTTTTAACCATGAATTTACTAATAGAAGGGTTTGAAAAAGTCTTGCAATAAAAACATATTTGATCTCTGAGTGATATGCCACAGAAATGCTGCTTTATAGACAAGGAAGAAGCAGAAACACGAGATTAAGAAAAACACTGGAAACAAAGTCTTTTATGGAATTAACTGATATCTGAAGAAATGATGTGTTTTAAGAAAAATATGTGAGCCCACTTGATCAAGTTCCAACTTTCATAGATATATTAGAATGATTATTTTCACTCAAATGGATAAAAATCAGAGTAATCATATTAATGACCATATTGAATAGATCTTAATGACATAATGAAGCACAACTTCAAATTATGAAGACCCAAAATTATAAAAATCTAAATAAGGAATTTTGAATACATTATCCCATATGTCATAAATCCAGTTTCAAAAAGCTCTGCAAATTGGCAGCTGCAATCAAAGTATTGTTTATTGCAGTCCTTGTGTTTGATATTACATATAGCAATTTCATCTGTCAAATTAGATGAGAAAATATTATAAAGTGAGATTATGGTTATCTTTGAAATGAAAAACAATTAATTAGAAAGACAGGAAATCAGGAAGGGAAGAATCCCAACCTGAGAATATAAGAAAGCATAGTAAGATGACTAAGAAGCAGGTAAGCTTTCCATAATGTTATAGTGCTAAAACTCTAGGGATCCAACAAAGTAGTTCATCCCCCACAGCATAAGCAACAGGCTCATCAGTGTGGAAATGCAGGTTTTCCCCCAATCAGAGTCCCAAGGAGACAAGATGGGCCCATTTGGAGACTCTACACAAAGTGTATTTGCTACAATAAGAAGCTTAGGTTCAAGGGCTCAGAACTTTCTGTCACAAGCAGCATATAAGCCAGTCTTCTCCCCTAGGGAGTGAGGAGTTGACTAACAGTCACATGTGGTTTTCTTGACCTACTGTGGCTTTCTTGATGTGACTAGCTAATGAAACTGCTTGCTATCAAGATATATTTGAATGCTGCTATTTGATATATTCACAAAGGTGTTTAAGGCCATTCCTAAATGAAATGAACACTGAATATACATTGGAAGGACTGATGCTGAAGCTCCAATATTTTGGCCACCTGATGTGAAGAACTGACTCATTGGAAAAGACCCTGATGTTAGGAAAGATTGAAGGCAGGAGGAGAAGAGGGCAACAGAGGATGAAATGGTTGGATAGCATCACTGACTCAATGCTGCTGCTACTGCTGCTAAGTCGCTTCAGTCGTGTCCGACTCTGTGCAACCCTAGAGATGGCAGCCCACTAGGCTCCCCCGTCCCTGGGATTCTCCAGGCAAGAACACTGGAGTGGGTTGCCATTTCCTTCTCCAATGCATGAAAGTGAAAAGTGAAAGTAAAGTCGCTCAGTCGTGTCTGACTCCCAGCGACCCCATGGACTGCAGCCTACCAGGCTCCTCCGTCCATGGGATTTGCCAGGCAAGAGTACTGGAGTGGGGTGCCATTGCCTTCTCCACACTGACTCAATGGACATGAGTTTAAGCAAACTCTGGAAGATAGTGAAGGACAGGGAAGCCTGGCATGCTACAGTTCATGGGGTTGCAAAGAGTTGGACACTACTGAGTGATTGAACAACAATAAGGCCACTCAGGTATCATAGCACACCATTCTCGACAAAAGCAAACAATGTCTGAATCAAATTTAATACAAAGAAATCTGTCTCTACAAAATATCTGTAACAAACAAACCAAAAAAAACTGGTTAGTGTGAAATAATCATATGAGATTAAAGGTTAGCTAAATATTTTTAACTTTGTTTCACCTGTTAAAGTAACATACTCTTAATTTATTTGTCAATTTTTGGATTTTAGGGAAATGATCCTCCTGTTTAGATATAACCTAATTTATGGACTAAACAATAAAATATAAATATTTTTCATCATAATATTTTAATATTTACATAACTCAATACATCACTATAAGAATTCAGTACAAGGAAGCTCTCTCTGTACCTCGATTCAGATAACATTAGCTAAAAGATGGGTTGTATGCATTTGTTCTCAGTTGTGTCCAGCTCTTTGCAACTCTCCATGGAATATAGCGCACTGGGCTCCTCTGTCCATGTGACTTTCCAGATAAGAATACTGGAGTGAGTTGTCATTTACTTCTCCAGGGGATCTTCCCAATTCATGGATTGAACCTGTATCTCCTGCAACACCTGAACTGGCAGGCAGATTCTTTACCACTGTGCCATCTGGGAAGCTGAAAGTTGGTTTATGACCCAATTATCTCCCAGATGGTGTGTGTGTGTGTGTGTGTGTGTATGGACTCAGTCAAGTCCAACTCTTTAAGACCCCATGGACTATAGTCCACAAGGCTCCTCTGACCACAGGATTTCCCAGGCAAGAATACTGGAGTGGGTTGCCATTTCCTATGCCAAGTTACGAAAATCAAAGCATTTTAAATGTCATACTATAAAAAGGTCTGATAATATAAAAATATTAACAGTGATACCAAAAAATAAAATTAAACAATCTTTGTGAATATTTATATACAGAAAAGACAAGGAGCATTTGAGAGTTTTTATTCCATTATGTCAGGAATGTCCCTTTAATATTCATAGTCTGGCATGGAACAGATACATCTGCATGTTACTTGCAATAAAGTACAAATACTTTATGTGTGTATGCTCAAAGTGCTGAGACCACAACGGAGATCACTAACACAACAACCTGTGGGACAGCCTTGAAACCATCCCTGGGAATGGTGATATATCGGCACCATGTAGAAGGAAGTAGGTAGAGTAGACAAAGAAAAGGACAGTTCTAATGGAAAGTGCTCTGAGAAACAAGGTTGCACTAGCCAAAATGTAGCATGGAAGAGTGGGAAAGCTGCAAACTTGGCTGGATTACTAAATCAGGTGCATGTCTAAAAAGGTCCAGAAGGTCCTTATGTTCCGGCTTAAAGACTTTTTGCACCAAGTCATGTGAACCAGAGAAAATAATACTAAGTTGAGGAATGATATCCCATAATACATTTTTTGAAATAAGAATTTTATTCAGTGGGAAAAAAAGATTTAAGGAACACCTTAAATCAGCCAATTTAGAAAAGAAATGTGTAAATTACTCAAATGATAAAAGATATGATGGCTAAAATTAGGAGCTAGCAATCAGATGGAAAAATCGTAGGGGACACTTGAAAACAGGGCTTCATGAAATTCTCAGTGGTCAACTAATTTTGTTTGGTGAAAAATAAACAGAATTTCAGAAGGATTAACTTTAACATATCATGGTCAAAAATATGATCAATAAGATGTGCAATTTTGGGAGAGAATCGGGCTAAAATCATTATGGTACATTGAATTTATACTCCTGGCTCGTCATTCTTTCTTTCTGTAATAGGGTCATGGATTTCCACTCATTGTTATATCACCTGCCCTGGAATAGGAATATAAGACCAATTTCATTGACTTTGAGTTTAGTCACATGATAAGTGTTGGTCAAAAAAATCATGTGAGTGGACATGATTTTATCATGATCTCATCCAAGCAAGTTTGAAATGTCACTGTGAAATATGGCTTGAGGTCCTGCATTTCTACCATCTGCAATGACAACACCCAGATAGTGGTCCAAGAGACTCCAGTCAAGCTCAGCACAGACACAATTGATGTTTGCCTTTCATGTAATGGAAACAAGAAATGTTCGTTTTCACAATTCAATGTGAAAATAGGGTAGTTTGTTATCACAAAATCAAACCAATAAACAAACATGTTTGGTTCAGTTTAACATGTCAGGTTTGAGTTATTTACTGAGAAATTCAAAGAAAATATCTAATAGGAAGTCACTTGGGTACAGAAAATACAGAAATAACAAGAGGTAAAGGCTGAAAATAAAGAAAAACATACCTCTCAAACTGTTCTGTCAACAGCACAGTGGAAGTGAAAGTGTTAGTAACCCAGTTGAATCCAACTCTCTGGAACCCCATGGACGGTAGCCCTCCAGGCTCCTCTGTCAACAGTAATGAGAATGATTAAATAGTTGCCTTTTTCTTGACAATAAGAAGATAACAAGTCATCTGCAACACCTCTCTCTAAAGAAGAGAACGTTAGGAAAGGGCCTAAATTTCAATTAAAAAAAAGTAAAAAAATTTGGCTCCAAGAAAAGCAAATGGCAAAAAAGCATATAATTGAGATGATGAGTAGACAAGTGCTCAGTGAATAAATATTATACAATGACTTTTGGAAAACCCATTTTACTTAAAACTTACAATTTCTCTAGAAATTAGCATCTGGAGAATTTACTTTTCACTTTGAAAAGTAATATAACAGTGCCATCAGCAAAGTAGTTGACTCAGTTCAATTAACTCATATAGTGTAAAGATGCTTGGTTCTAAGACATTCTTTGATTTGACTTCAATCTACTGCAGTCTTAAGCATGAGGTGGACAATAGCAGCCCTCTGAAAATTTTCTGTGTGAATTCACAACATTAAAGTGTCCCAGTGTCTTATGATTAAGCAAATTAAGCCCTTATTTTATCAGTAATGTGGATTAATTTTATCTTTTACCACTCCTCTGACCTTCTAGAATTAACTTAACTGTAAGAAAATGAACTATTTATGGAATGATAACCTTGCAAGAAGTACAGTTCATCTCGGTTCCTGGGTTAATTATGCAAATTATACCTTTCTATTGTAAATATCCAAGTTAACAGGCAATTTCTAGAGGGTACATGGCCTGTCTCTTTTTATAAAAGTCACAAGTATGTCTGAACATATGTTATTTACACCCAAACAATTAAGGAATCAAAAAATGAAGGAAAAAAGGCTTTAAGAGTATGTTATTCATTAATACATACAGAAAAGAACAATGTCTCCTCTATTTCTGGATCTTCAATGTCTAGCCAGTACATGGCACATAATAATAAGCATTAAAAAAAAAAAAAAATCAAAGAATGCCTTTTTCAGTCAAGGCAATTCAATAATGTATTGTTTAGTCCCTAAGTCATTTCTGACTCTTTTGTGACCCCATGAACATGGAGTCTGCCAGGCTCCTCTGTCCATGGGATTTCCAGGGCAAGATTACTGGAGTGGGTTGCCATTTCCTTCTCCAGGGAATCAATCCAACCCAGGGATCAAACCCAGATCTCCTGCATTAGTTGATGGATTCTTTACCACTGAGTCATCATAATGCATAAAAGGAGGTACACATGACATACGTGCTGTGCTGTGCTTAGTCACTGAGTTGTGTCTGACTTTTTGGAACCCCTTGGACTGTAGCCCACCAGGCTCCTATGTCCATGAGGATTCTCCAGGCAAGAATACTGAAGAGTGTTGCCATGCCCTCCTCCAGGGTATCTTCCCAAATCAGGGATCCAATGGGGGTCTCCTGCATTGCAGGCGGATTCTTTACCAGCTGAGCTACCTGGGAAACCCATATATGCCATATAGTTCAGTTCAGTTCAGTTGCTCAGAGTTCGTGTCCGACTCTTTGCGACCCCATGAATCGCAGCACGCCAGGCCTCCCTATTCATTACCCTCTCGCGGAGTTCACTCAGACTCACGTCCATAGAGTCAGTGACTCCATCCAGCCATCTCATCCTCGGGCGTCCCCTTCTCCTCCTGCCCCCAATCCCTCCCAGCATCAGAGTCTTTTCCAATGAGTCAACTCTTCGCATGAGGTGGCCAAAGTACTGGAGTTTCAGCTTTAGCATCATTCCTTCCAAAGATAATCCCAGGGCTGATCGCCTTCAGAATGGACTGGTTGGATCTCCTTGCAGTCCAAGGGACTCTCAAGAGTCTTCTCCAACACCACAGTTCAAAAGCATCAATTTTTCGGCGCTCAACCTTCTTCACAGTACAACTCTCACATCCATACATGACCACAGGAAAAACCATAGCCTTGATTAGACGGACCTTAGTCGGCAAAGTAATGTCTCTGCTTTTGAAAATGCTATCTAGGTTGGTCATACCTTTCCTTCCAAGGAATAAGGGTCTTCTAATTTCATGGCTGCAGTCACCATCTGCAGTGATTTTGGAGCCCAAAAAAATAAAGTCTGACACTGTTTCCACTGTTTCCCCACCTATTTCCCATGAAGTGATGGGACCAGATGCCATGATCTTCGTTTTCTGAATGTTGAGCTTTAAGCCAACTTTTTCGCTCTCCTCTTTCTCTTTCATCAAGAGGCTTTTTAGCTCCTCTTCACTTTCTGCCATAAGGGTGGTGTCATCGGCATATCTGAGGTTATTGATAATTCTCCCGCCAATCTTGATTCCAGCTTGTTTTTCTTCCAGTCCAGCATTTCTCATGATGTACTCTGCATAGAAGCTAAATAAGCAGGGTGACAATATACAGCCTTGACGGACTCCTTTTCCTATTTGGAACCAGTCTGTTGTTCCATGTCCAGTCCTAACTG
>SJYT01053205.1:303867-337017 GCA_006410635.1 Cephalophus harveyi
AATACTGATCAAGAAAATAAAGTAGCATGAAACAATTTACCAATTAGTAAAAAAGATTAAAAATGATATTATGAACATCACTATACCAAGGTTTTTGACAATTTAAGTAAACAATGTCCAAAAAAAACAAATTAATGAAATACACAAAAAAAGACAGTTTGAGTAATTCAATATACATTTAGATCTAAAGGAACATGGACATTATGTCACTTGAAAAATTACAACATAGTTTAGTTAGATTAATTAAGACTGTATGGTAGTTACATCAGTAAACTGAGAGCACAGAAGTAGACCCTTTCTACTATGGCCATTGGATAAAGGTTCAAAACAATTCAATGGGGGAAAGAGCATACACTCAGTAAATGGTGCTACAGCAAATGGAAATCCATAATGAAGTTCATTTACCTGATGTTTATCTCACCACATTCTAAGGTTTATTCAAGATGAATCATCAACCTAAATATGAAGTTAAACTTCAGATTCCAGAAAGAAATATTTGAGAATATATTCAAGATATTCTGTTAGGCAAAGATGTCTTAAATAGAACAGGAAAAGTAAAACTGGTAAAAAATGAAAAATAGGAGGAAATATAAATGAAGCACAAAGAAAAGAGAATGAATAGAAGAAGGTTCCTTAATGGGATAAAAATGAAGAATAAATATAAATAGTTTTAAATAAGATAGTATATAGAAAATAGATTCAGCAGTAAAAAGTTGAATCATATATACAACAAAATTAATTTGAAAATTTCTGACAAAGATGTGTATAAGAGACAGCCATTAGGTACCCAACCAGGGATTTTTGCAAAAGTGTTTTCAGGCTTCACAAGCTTTGCAGAAAACCAAGTTATTCTTGAAAGGAATACACAATATTATAAATTAGAATACAAAAAGAGCTAAGATGCTTTAGATATTAAAGGTGGGGAAAAAACTGAAAAAAAACTTTGTTGAAATTTAAAACAGAAAAAAAAGAAAAAATTATGTCAAAATAACTTGCCAAAGCAATTCAAGTAAAAATAAAACCCTGAATCATATTAAACAAACAAACAAAAATTTTCAAAAATTTTGACCATTTTTACATACACACAGAAAAAGCCTAGATGGGTTTTTACAAGTGAGTAAATTCAAGCAATTGGTCATTTCTACCAAGTATAATGGGCTTTTCCAAATCAGGAAAGGAGTATGTCAAGGCTGTATATTGTCACCCTGGTATTTAACTTATATGCAGAGTACACCATGAGAAATGCTGGACTAGATGAAGCATAAGTTGGAAACAAAATTGCTGGGAGAAATATCAATAACTTCAGATATGCAGATGACACCACCCTTATGGCAGAAAGGGAAGAGGAACTAAAAAGCCTCTTGATGAAAGTGAAAGAGGAGAGTGAAAAGGTTGGCTTAAAGCTCAACATTCAGAAAACTGAGATCATGGCACCTGGTCCCATCACTTCATGGCAAATAGATGGAGAAACAAAGGAAATAGTGACAGACCTTATTTTGAGGGGCTCCAAAATCACTGCAGATGGTGACTGCAGCCATGAAATTAAAAGACGCTTACTCCTTGGAAGAAAAGTTATGACCAACCTAGACAGCATATTAAAAAGCAGAGACATTACTTTGCCAACAAAGGTCCATCTAGTCAAAGCTATGGTTTTTCCAGTAGTCATATATGGATGTGAGAGTTGGACTATATAAAGAAAGCTGAGTGCCGAAGAATTGATGCTTTTGAACTGTGGTGTTGGAGAAGACTCTTGAGAGTCCCTTGGACTGCATGAGATCCAACCAGTCCATTATAAAGGAAGTCAATCCTGAATATTCATTGGAAGGACCAATGCTGAAGCTGAAACTCCAGTACTTTGGCCACCAGTTGCGGAGAACTGACTCATTTGCAAAGATCCTGATGATGGGAAAGATTGAAAGTGGGAGGAAAAGGAGACGACAGAGGATGAGATGATTGGATGGCATCACCGACTCAATGGACATGAGTTGGAGTAAACTCTGGGAATTGGTGATGGACAGGGAGGCCTGGGGTGCTGCAGTCACAGGGTCACAAAGAGGACCTGAACTGAAGGACCGAGACACTCAGGACTGAGCCACTGAACTGAACTGATAATGGGCTTATCAGGTGACTCAATGCTAAAGAATTTACCTGACCTGTGCAGACGATATGAGAAGTAAGTTTGATCCCTGGGTCAGAAAGAACGCCTGGAGGAAGAAACGGCAACCCACTCCAATATTCTTACCTGGAATATCCCATGGTCAGAGGAGCCTGACAGAATAGAGTCTGTGGGGCCACAGAGTCAAACATGACTGAGTGATTGGGCACACATGTACCAAGTATAACATTTATGTTTCTTTTCTGATTGAACCTGAATCTTGGGGTTCTGAAACTTACTAGTTCCTATTGTCTGCTCCCCTCTGAGTTACACCCAGAACCTCGTCCTAGGTTGCCAATGGCACCCATGTGCATTTACACAACACACAACCACCTGCAGTGTCCCTGGCCTTGGAGGGATTAAAAGACCATAGTCTGAAAAATACAAATTAATTCTAACCTTTTTGTTTTATATGAAAGGATACTGAAAAGTGCTTTTAGGGTTAATAAGTCAGACAGAATTGGGTTGTAAATATCCATGAGGTCAAATGATTCTAAATACAGTGCCTTTTCAAAATATTGCACCGAAAGTCTTGACAATTACGATATCTCGCCCATATTCAGTTTTAGACTATTTTTATTGAGAAAAAAAAAGAAACATTTTTTTCTCCAACGGAGGAAAAGTTTGTGTTGATTAAAGAACTCCAGATCCACTCTAAACACCCAGCACAGAAGAGAGTCACTTCCATTTTACAGAAAGCAAATTGTGAAATTGGACTCTAAAATACCACTTAGAAATTTCACACATCAGGAAAAAACGCATTTTTAAAGGAAAAAAAGCTACCAATATTTACTACTATAAAAATAGTGTAAAATGCTTTTCAAAGTTAAGTAAATAAATATTTAATGCAGTATCTTATTCTTTCAAAACATAAGTAGAAACTTTTAGTTAACCCACATACCAGAAGACATGTGACAAGACTTATGTAGCAAGACTTAAAATGACAGAAAATAAAAGTAAATGGAATTACGTATGTTCATATCTAAAATAAGAACATATATAAAAATAATTTTAATAAGAATCCTTTCATTCTCCAGTGTAATATAACTATAGCTTAGAATCAATTATAGAGATTTCTAACATGTTAAAAATGTTTTATTTAATTACTGTCTCTTATACACATCTAAATGATAACTGATTTCTTCAGAGCAACAATGGAAGTCAAAAGAAAATGTAATAAAAAATGTTGAAAGGAAACTACTTTAAACCATAGAAATGTAACTGCACTGAGTTTACAAAGATCTTCACATATTGACTTTAGATCCCATCATATATTTTCCAGGCATTTTTCCTTTTATGCACTTGAATGGCCAGCCAGACCATTAGTTACTATCCATAAATATTCTTACCTTGAACTAGTATGAATTTCATCTTAAGTGGAAGACCAGGTGGCTCAGTGGTAAAGAATCTGCCTGCCAATGCAGGAGCCACCAGGGGCGTGGGTTTGAGCCATGGGTCAGGAAGACCCCTTGGAGAAGGAAATAGCAACCCACTCCAGTATTCTTGCCTGGGAAATCCCATGGACAGAGGAGCCTGGTGAGCTACAGTCCATGGGGTTGCAAAAGAGTCATTCATGACTAAACAAACAAAAACAAAATCAAAAACATAATAATATAGCATCAATATATATGAGAAAAGAAAATTAAATGGAGAAGTCATATTCACAGTCATATTTGAAGATGATAAATTAAAAAGGTGTCATTTTATACTGTATCTAAGTTATGATCTGCTATTAAATTTATATATATATAAATATAAGTGTCTATATACACTTGCTATTGAAAGAGTAGTCATACTTTCAGCTTTCCTATCATTTCAAAGTTTGCTATTCTATTATAGTAATAATCAGTACCACAACAGAAACAGCAGCATTTAATGGCACTATTAACTCAAGAACCTAAAACAGCAACTACATTAATTATATTCATTATACTTAATTGAACATAATCATCTAACGTAACAATTCTTTGTACACCAATTAAAAAAACAGCATGTCTTCTGGATCAGATATGTATAAAAATAGTTTTTATTCTGGAGTAGATCATTTTTGGTAAAAATGTGTGAACTACAATATATTGTACACAGAAGACACTGAATTATATTTAATTTTAATGTACCTTAATATCATATCCTTACTGATAATGACTTAAGAATATAGTGTAAGAATATAAATGAATATTTTTGAATACATATGCTCAATATATAGTGTCAGAATATAAATGACTATATAAAAGAATATAAATGTAAACCAATATTTTCCACTAGTACTTTAGTTTTACTGCTTTTGTAAGCATGTGATTTTGGAGAAGTTGTCACCCTCAGTCATTCCATGTCATCTCTTTTATCATATAACCTACCCAAGCCCTTTTACCCCTATCGGAATTTTGTATCCTACCTAAAGAAATATTTATCTCAACTTTGTCTCTATAAATAAGCTAAACTAAATATGTTCATATTATTATATTTTCACACCTCTCTGAATGGAAAAACGTCCCTCCTCTTCCAAGGTTTCTATACTGAGTGAAACAACTCTTCACAAGGTGTGTGTGTGTGTCTGTGTGTGTCTGTGTGTATGTGTGTGTCTGTGTGTATGTGTGTATGTGTGTGCGCATGTGTATGTGTGTGCGCGCGTGCACGCTCAGTCACTCAGCCGTGTCTGACTCTTTGCAACCTCATGGACTGTAGCCCACCAGGATCCTCTGTCCATGAAATTTTCCAGGCAAGAATGCTGGAGTGGGTTGTCATTTCCTCCTCCAGACATCTTCCCAATCCAGGGATCAAAACCTTGCTTGGCAAGTGGATTCCTTATCACTAGCGCCACCTGGGAAGCCCTGACAAGGTCAATAATGGCACTAATACCATTATAGTCTGCAGATGCTTTTCTAGCCCATTCTTACCTTCTCTGCCACAACTGACTACAGTTTACTTCTCAAATTTCCTCCTCTCATTTCCCCTCCTTTCTTTTCCAACTTCTCATTCACAAGATTCTCTTTCTGTTCAGCATCAACTTTACCACCACCATTTATATGCCCCTTTGGACATCTTCCTTCCATCATATACTCCCCGACTTATATAGTTTTTACACTATATCTCATTCAAATCCATAGACTTTTAAAAAAGAAAACTATAAGCCAATATTACCCCAAGTGATACTTGCAATTTTTTTCCCACTGTATAGATTACATATGATAATGATCATGACCAAAAAAAAAAAAAATTGAGGGTAAACACAATATAGTTCACAATTCTCAAATCAATTGAATGTTTGGGTATTAATAATTTGCTTTAGTGAATAAAATGTTGAAGATAAGATAATTTAATTTGCTTAAGTTTTCATGCTTGTAAACTATATGATTGAAATCTTAATCTGATTACAAATTCATGTTTTTCTACCACGGCAGGTCACTTCTTTATATCCAAATGACCAAGGGATGTCTTAAATCTCCAATTTAAACCACCCCAATTCCAAAAGTAATCCTATCATCTCTATTTCTCTATCTTCTCAAATACAAACTTTCTCCTCATGTTTTCTCTGTCACAGGGGAAAGGTTCTGCCCTTCACCCAATCGTTCAAGCCAAAACTCAGGGAATCACCTAGACTCTCTCATATATAATCTGTCTGAATTCTATTTGTTCAATATTTTTTCAAACACAATCTTTTTCTTCTACTGAGAAGAAAAGCATTGACACTGCTTCATTTTAAGCTCGGATCAGCTCTAGCCAGAAGCAGACCAAACACTAGTCTCTCAGGTTCCAAACTTTTTTCCCTACAATCTGTCTTCCACATAAAAGTGAGTGATTTTTTTCATCATAAATTAGATATGGGTACTTGTCTGCCTGAAACAATCCACTGTAATTGGAATCAAAACTAAATTTCTTAAGACAGTCTACAGAGGATTCAAGGAAGTGATCCTTGAACACCTCTCAACTTGTACTCTCCCCAGCTCACTCATTTTAGCTCTTTGGCTCTCTGACTAATCCTCCAGAACAGCTTCAGGGCTTTCTACCTTCTCTATGATATTTACTTCACCAGCTCTTCTTTGCCATTTAGCTCACAAATTACTTAATTCAACCATTATAATTTAGGCTGTTCCTCTATTCATTTTCTATTAAAATGCCCTGATTAATTTTCTACAAAGCATTTTTTAATACGATCCAACCAGTCCATTCTGAAGGAGATCAACCCTGGGATTTCTTTGGAGGGACTGAAGCTGAAGCTGAAACTCCAGTACTTTGGCCACCTCATGCGAAGAGTTGACTCATTGGAAAAGACTCTGATGCTGGGAGGGATTGGGGGCAGGAGGAGAAGGGAACGACCGAGGATGACATGGCTGGATGGCATCACAGACTCGATGGACGTTGAGTCTGAGTGAACTCCGAGAGATGGTGATGAACAGGGAGGCCTGGCGTGCTCCGATTCATGGGGTCGCAAAGAGTTGGACACGACTGAGCGACTGAACTGAACTGAATCCTTCCTTATACTTAGTTTCACTTTCTTATGATCACTCATGGTTTGAAAACAGTAAATGAAAAATTTCAGAAATAATTTATAATTTCTAAATTGAGTATTGTTCTGAGTAGCAGGATGAAATCTCACTCCGTTCTGCTCCATCCACCCATCTCTTCGTCTGGCATCTCCCACCCTGTAGTCACTTAGTACCCAACTCGGTTATCAAATAGACTGTCCCTGTACTGCAGTGCTTGTGTGCAAGAACCCTTATTTTACTTAGTAATGGCTCCAAAGCACAAGCGTGGTAATGCTGGCAATTTAGATATGCCAAGAGAAGTTGTCAAGTGTTTTCTTAAAGTGAAAAGATGAAAGTCCCTAACTTCACAGGGAAAGGGAAAAGATGCAGGAAAAAAAAAAAACTATTTTAAAAGACTATAAAAAACTAAGGTTGCTGAGATCTATAGTAAGAATGAATCTTCTTAAAATTGTGACAGAGGAAAAGTTTTGAGTTGCCCCTCAAATTAAAAAAGTTAGTGCCACAGCGAATGATAAGTACTTAGTTAATACGGAAAAGACATTAAATTTGCACAAGATATTTTGAGGCAGACAGACCACACTCACATAAATTTTATTACAGTATATTGCTGTAATTGTTCTATTTTATTATTAGTTATTATTGCTCATCTTTTACTATGTCTAATTTATAAATTAAACCTCATCATACATATGTACATATAAGAAAAATATAGTATATATACTGTTTGGTACAATCCTAGGGTTTCAGGCACCCACTGGGGATCTCAGAATGTATCCCTGTGCATGAGGAGGGACAACTGTGCCTAAAAATAATAGCTAACATATTTATTTACTTGTTTATAACCTCCTCAAAACAAAATGTAATGTTTACGGGATCAGGTATCTTATTCATCACCCATTCTGAATTCCTAAGCAGCATGTAAAGCAATACATTCATTGAGTATATGAAAAGATGTCAGTGTCATTCTTAAATTTAAAAAGTAGGCTCATTTATGATTAGATCATTTAAAGTACTAATTATTTTAAATTTCCACAAACCATTCTACTGAAATAAGCCTTTGACTTCGAAGTTACTATTCCCTCTGCCATTGCCTACTTCCTCATCTATGTAACTCATTGTTTTCATTCCAGAGTCCACACATTACTCAATATAGGGAGTCTTACCTGGCTTAACCTAATCTGACATACCTATTCTATAAAATGTGGAATTTTCAAAGCACTTTTATTACTTTGGGAATATAAAATAAAAGTTAAAACATACACAGGAACTTCCATTTCCAGGAATACGGCTGAGAAGTAGCTTTGTTTATGGTCAATGGAACATGGCTGGCTAGGATTAGGACTCCCTCTTTCATTGAAAATCACTAAAAATTAATTTAAGAGATGATAGAACAGATTTCTTTTGGCTCAGATCCAAGTAAAAGCAAAATCCTAAAAACTGATTATTCCTGAAGTTGCATTTGCCATGACAGCATTTTCTAACCCTGGGACATTGAACTCCAGAGTTTTCTCTTTAGGCAGCACGAAAAGAAACCAAATGCATGCTATGTCCCACATGGGCTGCGAAAGGGAGATCTATTCACCATAAATGTGAAATTCTAAAGGCATCCTTTAATATAATGATATACCAAATTAATCTGCTTCACCACTCATTGCCAGAAACCTGCCAGGAACTGTGTTAACTTCAGCAAATCTGTAGGTGTAAGAAGCTCCACTGAGGTTGTAATCAACAGATCTAAACTGCTTATGTTTCATCATTTTAGCATATTAATTTGATATTTGTAATAAACTAGTAACTAAGGTTCATTGAGCAATTATGGTTATCCCTCATTTTGCAAATGGGAAATGAGGAGCAAGGGAGGATAGTTTTTTGCTCAATGTCACAAAGCTAGCAAATGGCAGAGCTGAAACTCTCCAAGGCAACAATCTTTCTAAACTATTAAACTGCCTCCCTGTTTCATGTTGCTGCCACAAATATCACTTGAAAATTCTGATTGCCAAAGTCATAACTCAAAAGGTTGTATTCCTACACTCCAGATTTTATGGAATTAAAATGTCATGGCAAGGGTATATGTGAGCATTGAGTTTCTTTCAGATTTCTACAGTGATTTTCTGCTGCTAAATCCAAATATTTATACATTTTACAGTCACCATTCATAAATATAATCTTTTACATAAAGTAACTGAATAAGGAAAAGTTAAAATAGTGAACATATTCTTTTTGTATTTTCCATTTTATAGTTTATATATAGATGGTATATAATAATATGTTATAGGTGTATATATATACTGTCTCTTATACACATCTAGATGTGTATAAGAGACAGCTCTGATGCTGGGAGGGATTGGGGGCAGGAGGAGAAGGGAACGACCGAGGATGACATGGCTGGATGGCATCACGGACTCGATGGACATGAGTCTGAGTGAACTCCGAGAGATGGTAATGAACAGGGAGGCCTGGCGTGCTGCGATTCATGGGGTCGCAGAGCCGGACACGACTGAGCCACTGAACTGAACTGAACAGTAAAGAAGGCTTCCCTGGTGGCTCAGTGGTAAAGAATACCTGCAATGCAGGAGACGTGGGTTCAACCCCTGGTCCAGGAAGATCTCCTGGAGAAGGAAATGACAACCCACTCCAGTATTCTTGCCTGAGAAATCCCATGGACAGAGGAGCCTGGTGGGCTATAATCCATGGGTCACAAAAGAGTCGGACACAGCTTAGTGACTGAACAACAACAGGTAAAGAACCCAGAGCAGCAGCAGCAGCTCGAGCTGAGGGAAAGGGAATTATCAACATAGGAATTGAAGAAGGAAGCCATGGTTATCAACTACAACTTTGTGACCAGTTATAAAAGTGACCAATTACAAAAACGAGAGCTCTGGTAGTTTTTTGTGTTTCTTTGCTCCTTGCATGCCTGTGTTTTGGGGGCTTCCCTGGTGGCTCAGAGGTAAAGAATCCACCCGCAGTGCAGGAGCTGCAGGGGACACAGGTTCAATCCCTGGGTTGGGAAGATTCCTGGAGGAGGGCATGGCAACCCACTCCAATGTTCTTGCCTGGAGAATCCCATGGACAGAGAAGCCTGGCGGGCTACAGTCCATAGGGTCAAAATGAATCGCACATGGCTGAAGCGACTTGACACGCATGCATGTGTTTATTTGTATATACTGACCATTTTCTCCTTTTTACCTTTCTTTGACTATTTGTTGGAGGTCAACTTCATAATTTAATCTTTATGTAACAGAATATTTAGTGAGACCGTGACAAATTTGTGGAGTAATTAATATAGTCAGCTATGGATACAGTGACTGTTGGGACTGTATGTCTTCTCATTTTAGGGCAAGAGTGAGAACATCACTTAAAAAAAACTACTTTTATCTATTTGACTGCATCGGGTCTTGATTGTGACACGCAGGTTAGATGAGGCAGCAAAATCTTATTTGTGGGGTAATCCTAATCCTAACCCTAGTTGCCTGCCCAGAAACCGAACCCAGGACTCCTGTAATGGGTCCAGTGCACCACAAGGGAAGTCCCAAGAATGTCGCTTTTAAGAATAGATATGTTGTCAGTAGGAATGCAGCATGGAAGTTCAAATAAGAGTAGAACGGTGCATGAAAGCTGAGTAGCTGAAAAGATGGACATGAGCTCTGCATTCACCTTCAGAACCTGTCCTGTGGTTCCAGGCTGGACTCGGCATTTCTCCCTTTCAGTGAGCACAATGGTAAGCCCTGTCTGTAGAGGGTGCTGGAGGGATATTGAAGGAAGGAAAGGGCTTGTCTTCCTAGCTCCCATAAGCTCGGGTTTGCTTTCCCTGCTCCTGCACTGCGGTCTCGGTGGTGCATGTGTGTGAGGACAGCTAGGATATCAGATGGTCCTCTCCAACCACATACCAAGAGCGGGCACTCCCTCAGCAACCTCACGAACCTGGCCCACGCCTGGTGACCACTTTGCTGTGGCCCTCCTGTCGAGGAGACCGCATGCTCCAGGCCTTGGCACGCATGGCAGTTCCCTAACTCTGTGCACTTGCCCCCTCAGCCTTGTTTCTCTCTGCCCTGGATCACTTTTCCCCAAGCCCTCAGGCATGGACAGTGTGTATCCACAGCAGGGCCCAACTCCACATGTCTGCTCACGGACCTTGGCTCTTCTCCCCAGAGGGTTGATTCCCGTGGCCCTCCATGCCCAGCATGGACATCATGCACTGCAGGCCTTGTGCACCTGGGGCATTCTGTGTGCACCTGCCCAACAGCCTTGGCTCATCTGTGCCCTGCTGCTGCTGCTAAGTCGCTTCAGTCGTGTCTAACTCTGTGTGACCCCATAGACGGCAGCCCACTAGGCTCCCCCGTCCCTGGGATTCTCCAGGCAAGAACACTGGAGTGGGTCGCCATTTCCTTCTCCAATGCATGAAAGTGAAAAGTGAAAGTGAAGTCGCTCAGTTGTGTCTGACTGTTAGCGACCCCATGGAACATGTTCCTAAAAAAGGGAAATAAAAAGATATTCTCTTATATGAAAAGACTAAACAATGATATCACTTTTATTAACTAAAAGGTATGTCTAAAATGGAAGTCAAGTTAGGAGAGTCCGAAGCATAATGGAATTAACAGTGAAAATGAAACATGTTAAGAGAAATGTTCACTGCTGATAAATTTAAATAATTCTGGTCTAAAATTATGAATTAGCTAAGTCCAATAGGAAATAAAACACAGTAGTAACAGAATCCCTAATTCTTAATTTATAAACCAACATTGATTTCAAGGGTTTCCCAGGTGGCACAATGGTAAAGAATCCACCTGCTAATGCAGGAGATGCAAAAGATATGGGTTCAATTCCTAGGTCAGAAAGATGCCCTGGAGTAGGAAATGGCAATCAACTCCAGTATTCTTGCCTGGAAAATCCCACGGACAGAGGAGCTTGGTGGGCTACAGTCCGTGGTGTGGCAAAGAGTCAGCTACAACTGAGCAACAGTGTGTGTGCGCACATGCACACTCACACACACACAGTTTCCAAAACTAAAGCAACTCCTACACCCTCAACATGTGTTTTATTTGACCTGTCAGTAATCTTTTGACCACATATGTAAGTTAATCAAAAATTAAGGCATTGTCTCATAGTCTGAAATACCTTACTTCTTCTACAATAGACCTTACTTCTCCTACAATAGACCTTACTTCTTCTACAACAGACACTTAAGAGCAGGGTACTCTAACCAGAACACATGAATATCCAAAATGGATTGGCAAATGTCTCTCTCATACAGCGACCTCCATCATGCAGCAGTTCTGTTCCCTTTACTCTGACATCTCCATGAAACAACCATGTGGCAGCAATTCAATAATTCTAAAAACATTCTCTCTGTAACTTCTCATACATATAAATGTTTTCTTTTAGGACCATGTGTATTCTTTTGTCCTGAGTTTGCCTGCTAAGAAAGGTGCATGTACTTAATTTATGTTTCTGTGTGGCTGAAAGCCACCTGCAGTGTTCACAGACTGATTGATAATATATTCTAGTATCAAATACAACCTATCAAGAGAGAACTTTTAAACTTAAATTCAATTATTTAACTTATTCACAAATGCATAGTGTTCATTCACTATGTCCCAAGCACTGAGCTAGCTGCCTTGGATAAAACTGCAAAAAGGAAAAGCAAGGTTTTTTGGGCAATTCATGGTCAAGTAAAGAATACAGACATTAAGCCTGATAGAACATTCCTAGTGGTCCAGTGGTTAAGTACAGATTCAACCCATGGTCAGGGAACTAAAATTTTGTATGCCACATGGCATGGCCAACAACAACAACAAAAGTCTGTGACAGATGCTTTGATGGGAAGTGCAGGGTGCTATGAGAGCAAATAATAAGGATTCTTCACCAGTCCAAGACTCCGTGAAATGATTCCTAAAAGGTAATACATTACCTTTTGAAGAATGAGTAACAATTAGGTTCTGCAGAGGGACTGGAAACATAGAAACTACTTATGGAAAAAAAATCTCTAAGTGAAATATCAGCAGGTTTCTGCAAGGAAATACAGGTGAAGCTAGGTATGTGTAGAGCACAGAATAAGAGAAGAAGAAATCAAACTGGACAGGGA
This sequence comes from Cephalophus harveyi, assembly GCA_006410635.1. Lineage (NCBI taxonomy): Eukaryota > Metazoa > Chordata > Mammalia > Artiodactyla > Bovidae > Cephalophus > Cephalophus harveyi. Next base: position 316,592 of record SJYT01053205.1, read on the forward strand.
ATCTTGGCTTCTGAAGGCTATGTTACCATTTCAAAGTTTAATGTTAAGCATTAATGAAAAGTCTTTGAATCATTCTGATTCAAGAAGGATATGATCAGTTTACATTTTTCATAGATCACTTGAGTTTGATGTCATAAATTAATTGGAAAGGAGATATACTGGAGACTGATGACTGGCTTTGAAGCTATCATAACAGTCAAGTTAACATATGAGTGTTGGCACTAGAGGTAGATAAAACTGGAATGGTTTCTAGACTACTCTGAAGCAAGAATAAATCAGATTTGATGTCCAACTGGAGGTATGGTTGAGAGGGGCATGAGAAGCTAACCCAGACTGCAAATGAAGGGATTAGCTTTGGATAAGAAGTGATTACTCTTCCATTCTAAGTCAAAGATGATAAAGATGGGATGGGTGGAAATTTAGGTCTGTTGGCAAAAGCTTAATGAGTCTGTTAGATAGTTTCTGTTTTTCAGAGGAGTAGAGGGAGAGAAGTGTGGTAGTTAAGAGGACTAAAGTGTAAGGATAATGATGAAAGTTTATTTACTATAGCAAACCAGGAAAAGTGTTGTTGACATAAACAATATTAGATTCTTAGGTAGCATTAAAGAGCAAACTATGTACTTATGGTGAGGCTGATCTAACCAGCTGAGAGGTTTTCTCTAGTAGTTATGGTTTTATCAGACTGGTAATGATAGTTAAAACAGGAGCAATTGAAGTAACCTGATCAACTGCCCTGATTTTGCTGGGACTATCCAGGTTTTAGCACCGCATGTCCTGAGTCCACAGAAATCCCTCAGTCCAGAGTAAACTGTTATGGTTGGTCACCCTCAGTGTTACAGAAATATGTAACAGAGTACAGAAAGCTAGATGAAATTAGAGAAAGCAGATGGACTTGAAAAGCCAGTGTAGGGGAGGGAAAAATTAGGGATATAAACAAGTTAAGAAAATGAATTTTGTTTGAAAAGGGATGTACAGATTTATTGGTTCAACAGCCTAGTAGTTGCACTACTAAATTCTAGAGTTAGGTAACTAGGAGTTATAGGAGATAGACTGTTAGAAATAAGAAAGACAAGGAACTGAGGAGTCAGATTGATAGACTGATGGGCAAAATCAATACTTATTAATATGATAATCCATAGGACAACCTTTTCAATAAAAGGAAGGTACTATCAGTGCATAGGGCTTCCCCTGTAGCTCTAGTGGTAAAGAATCTACCTGTCAATGCAGGAGATTTAAGAGATGCAGTTTCAATCCCTGGGTTGGGAAGACCCCCTGGAGAAGGAAATGGCAGCCCACTTCAGTATTCTCACCTGGAGAACCCCATGGGCTACGGTCCATGGGGTCACAAAGAGTTGGACATGACTGAAGCTACTAAGCACATGGAACACACACATTGTTGCATAGGGGAAAAGGCATTTTACCCTAAGAACACGTGGCTTCCCACATGCCTCAGTAGTAAAGAATGCACCTACCAATGAAGTATACCCAGGTTTGATCGCTGGGTTGGGGAGATCCCCTGGAAAAAGAAATGGCAACCCATTCCAGTATTTTTACCGGGATAGAGGAGTCTGGCAGCTACAGCCCATGGAGTATCAAAAAAGTGGGACATGACTGAGCACTTGAGAACACCTAATGACATGGGTCCTATATGGGCAAGAATTTGCAAAAATTAGATCAGCTACTGAGGAACTGAAAACAGTATATACTATGGTTTGGACAGTGATGTACCTAGAATATGAAAGAAGGAACAAACTTCACCAGAAAGAGGCACACAGAAGCATCCTCAGCAGACTGTTAGGTTTTTGCTAAAATATGAAATATAAGAAAGGTTAGTTGAAGAGGTAAGAGCCTTCATTAATCTTGAAAAGTAAGTTCTAGAGGCAAATAAAAATGCTATCCAACTTTGTCAGCAGATCATGCATTTTTCTAAACATTTTTTACCACAATTACAGATGGACACTAAATTTTAACAGGAAGAATATAACCCCCCAGACCTCACTCTTAGTTGGCTCATTTTTCTTAGTGCTTACCCCAGTGAAAACTTTGACCAAGCATATAGAATTATCTGCAGGTGATGTATAAGTCATGAAATTAGACCCATAAATATAACCTATTCTCAGAATGTGAATATTTATTTTAATGAAAATAAACTCTGTACTTTTTTTAAACAAAAATCAAATTCCTTGTTAACCATATTAGTTAATGTGTGAGAGTGTTGGTTTCTATGGTAAAGTACCATAAATTATAAAAGGTATGCTTATCACAAGTCTGATGGTGCTGTAATTGACAGAATGATGCTAATACACGCAGATGAGTCTCTTAACTCTTAGATCTATAAACCACAAACAAAGCAGCCTTCTGGACAGAGGTACAAGCTTTCTTGGAGTTCAAATCTTTACAAATTTAGTCAACTGTTGAAAATAATTGTGATTCTCCTGGTGTGTTACTTAACTTCAGCACATTCCTAGCCATTTTTTGTAAAGCTAAGTGCATCAAAGCTCAAATTTTTCCTTGCCACCCAGGATTCAGGCAGGCCTGCCTGAGGTAACTTCCTAAGTGTATGTAATATGCTATAGTAAAATAAGTGATAGCTATGAAGTTCTGAAAGAGATGGGAATACCAGATCACATTACCTGCTTCTTGAGAAATGTGTATGCAGGTCAGGAAGCAACAGTTAGAACTGGATATGGAACAAGAGACTGCTTTCAAATAGGAAAAAGGCGTACGTCAAGGCTGTATATTGTCACCCTGCTTATTTAACTTACATGTAGCGTACATCATGCGGAGAAGGCAATGGCAACCCACTCCAGTACTCCTGCCTGGAAATCTCATGGACAAAGGAGCCTGGTAGGCTGCAGTCCATGGGGTCACGAAGAGTTGGACACAAATAAGCAACTTCACTTTCACTTTTCACTTTCATGCGTTGGAGAAGGAAATAGCAACCCACTCCAGTGTTCTTGCCTGGAGAATCCCAAGGACAGCAGAGTCTGATGGACTACCATCTATGGGGTCGCACAGACTTGGACACAACTGAAGCGACTTAGCAGCAGCAGCAGCATGAGAAATGCTGGGCTCGATGAAGCACAAGCTGGAATGAAGATTGCTGGGAGAAATATCAATAATCTCAAATGAGCAGATGACACCACCCTTATGGCAGAAAGTGAAGAAGAACTAAAGAGCCTCTTGATGAAAGTGAAAGAGGAGAGTGAAAAAGTTGGCCTAAAGTTCAACATTCAGAAAACTAAGATCATGGCATCCGGTCCCATCACTTCGTGTCAAATAGATGGAGAAACAGTGGAAACAGTGGCAGACTTTATTTTGGGGGGCTCCAAAATCACTGCAGATGGTGATTGCAGCCATGAAATTAAAAGATGCTTGCTCCTTGGAAGAAAAGCTGTGACCAACCTAGACAGCATATTAAAAAGCAGACATTACTTTGCCAACAAAAGTCCATCTAGTCAAGGCTATGGTTTTTCCAGTAGTCATGTATGGATGTGAGAGTTGTACTGTAAAGAAAGCTAGCGCTGAAGAATTGATGCTTTTGAACTGTGGTGTTGCAAAAGACTCTTGAGAGTCCCTTGGACTGCAAGGAGATCCAACCAGTCCATCCTAAAGGAGATCAGTCCTGGGTGTTCATTGGAAGGACTGATGTTGAAGTTGAATACTTTGGCCACCTGATGCAAAGAGCTGACACATTTGAAAAGACCCTGATGATGGAAAAGATTGAAGGCAGGAGGAAAAGGGGACAACAGAGGATGAGATGATTGGATGGCATCACCGACTAAATGGACATGAGTTTGGGTAAACTCTGGGAGTTAGTGATGGACAGGGAGGCCTGATGTGCTGCAGTCCATGGTGTTGCAAAGAGTCGGACAGAACTGAGCAACTGAACTGAATTGAACTGATGAAATGTGATATACCTCACTTTAGTTAAATTACAAGAAACATTAGAGCTTTGATTTTAGAATTGAGTGTGGGAATAAGATTCAAAGATAAATTGTGATCATGACATTCCAATTTAATTAAAGTTCAGCTTTCTACTAACAGTTTGTTTCTAAAATTTTATATATAAAATGTTGAACTTGAAAAAATCTAACTTTCAATCAGAGACAATTACAAATGTTTGCTTATTAAGGAGGAGTTCATGATCCAATCTATGTTTTGTTAAAAAATAACAACTAGTAGAAATATGAACCACAATTGTTTGCGAAGAAACTGAAGTTTAGAGGCAATGTAATGGTATGTGAGGAATCATTGATGGCTAGACTTGGGGCTGGGAAAGGTATAAGAGTAAAACTGAAAAGAAAAATAAAACTCAAGAAAAATGGAACCTGGATAAAATTAAATATGAGGCTAAGAAAGGTGAATGATTCAATGATGGCACCATGATTTCTAACATGTATAATTCAACCAATGCTTCTACTGTACTACTGAGACCAAGGGGGAGAAGGTTATCACTTTATTGATTTAATCCAATTTACAGAATATTTTAAAATTTAATTTTCCATATCATTCTCTGTTATTTGCTTTGTGTCTGTTGTTTAAGTAAGTTTTGGTAGGAGACTGCATCCCATTTTAGATAGAGTCTAGGTTCTTGGGGTCCCACTACGTCACCCTCATAGGACTCAGCTACTCACCAGTGGACTTTCCAGATGCATTAACAGTGAAATCCCTTTGTCAAAGGAGGCTCATCTTATGATGGACTATATGCATATCTTAGGATTGTTTCAAAGAATAAGTAACGTTTCTGAAATGTCTAGTGTGGAATGCCTGAAACAGAGCAGAATCTCAATAACTGGATCTTCCCTGATTAATAGAGAAAACCAAATACACAAACAAAAACAAACTAAATCTTAAGGACTATGTACTTAAATAAATAACATTAAAAATTTTTAAGTGACATTTTAAATATTATGTACTATTTGTATCCTATAAGACTTTTAAAAATAATTCTGTATTATTACTAAGTTGTATATAACCTAACAGTCTAATCAATTTTATGTACATACTAAGTTAAATCGGAGCTATTGCTCACACTTAAAATCTAAAACCCAAACATATTATACAACTAATATAGCTACTACTGAGCCAAAAAAATGAGCACAATTGTATACAATTCCATAGATATTATATCTAGTATTGTAGCTCAGAAGTAAAGAATCTGCCCGCAGAGCAGGAGATACAGTGATACCTGGACAGGTGAAAGTGAAAGTTGCTCAGGCCTGTCCAACTCTTTCCGACCTCATGGATTATACAGTCTATGGAATTCTGTAGACCAGAATACTGAAGTGGGTAGCCTTTCACTTCTCCAGGGGATCTTCCCAACCAAGGGATCAAACTCAGGTCTCCCACATTGCAGGCAGATTCATTCCCAGCTGAGTCACAAGGGAAGCAGTGCAGGAGACCAGGGTTCAGTTCCTGGGCTGGGAAGATCTCCTGGAGAAGGGAATCGCTACCCACTCCAGTATTCTTGCTTGGAGAATTCCACAGACTGAGGAGGCTTGCAGGCTACAGTGCATAGGGTTGCAAAGAGTCAGACATGACTGAGCAACTAACACTTTCACTTTCATAGCGACTATTAAGCCAAAAAATTAAACATAATTGTATAAAAGTCCATAAAAATATTGCATCCAATATTCCATTCTATAAATTATATGTATTGATGTTATTTATGCTTACAATGTACTTTGATTATCGGTCTAGAACTGTGCTGTCCAACAGAATGCAACATGAGCAAAAAACATAATTTTATATTCTGTATAAGCTACATTTAAAAATTGCAAAATACTTAAACTTAATATGTTTCATTTATCCAGCATAGCACACATATTACAACATGAAATCAAAATAAAAATTATATTTTACATTTCTTTTTTCAAACTAAGTCTTCAAAATCCACTGTAAATTTTACACTTAAAGCATATCTCAAATCAGAAATGCTACACTTCAAATGTTCAAGTGTACATGGCACCATTCTAGAAAATACTGTTGCTCATCATATAAAAATGTTGACATATTAATATAATTGTCAATCAAAACAATCCTCCTATATTATCAAAATTTTAACCTCAACTTTACCACAATATCCAAAATAAGAAGAATTATTTTATCAATTTTACCTTCTGGACAGTTTTACTAAAATTATAAAGATTCAAGAAACTACTCATAACTAGATTCTTCAGGGGAAGTAATCACAGGAAAAGAAGTTAAATTAGCTATTCAAGAGTATTTAACTTAATTAGATATATAAATAAATGTGCTCTTGGTATGTCATTTCTAAGCAAGGTGGAGCCCATATGATGAGAACACAGTTTGTTATGTTTTGTTGTAAATTATCTTTTTCTCTAAAAAGCTCAGCTCCCTGCATATGGGGAGTAAATGATGAATGAGGACATTGTGAGAGTTCAAACATCCCTGTCTGTCATCTATTAGCTTTGTAGACTTATAGTACTTGCCTTATTGTTATGTAGTCACACTGAGATGATTTTATGTTTATTAAACCTCAGTATAAGAACTGGGACTACTAGAATGCTTTTCCCTAAAAATATTTTTTAAATGGTATTATATATGTGAAACAGAAATGATCTCAATAATAGTACTTCACTTGACTGTGTATCAGATGAAGAATGATGCTTCAGAGTCTCATGGAAAAACTCCAATACAGAAATTAAAGAATAACAGTACTTTCTCCACTCTCCCTTACGTGAAAGGCAATGCAGAATAATATTTAATTCACTGGACTTAGAAGAATGCCTAATTCAACTGTCTAATTCCCCATAGCTCTATCTTCTATAGTTAAATCTAAAGAAAATAAGGCTGTGTAGATCCCTGCTGTGAATTATAGGTAAAGTGGAGAAAGAAAAATGGGTAGCTTATCCATTCAACATTTTTCCAGTAACAACCACTCAGAGACTGTAGGAAGGTGTGATCCAGTAAAATCCTTATTACCATGAAACAGGAAGAGACTTGACTGGAACAACTATAGATGTTAGGAAGGGAGAACGGCAGTCAATGGGGAATGCTAAGTTTAAGAATTCAAAAGATGTTACTAATTATACATATGTATTCATATATACATATACATATATGTATATATATCCTTATACAATTAAGCCCTGAAAAGCATAGGATGATTCTAGGACAAGATCATTTGTTGTTGTTCAGTTGCTCAGTCATATCCAACTCTTTGAGACCCTATGGACTGCAGCATGCCAGGCTTCCCTGTCCTTCACAAGACCTTTTAGTAGCAGTAATTTTAAATTGAGATGAGAATATAAAGGGTGTATCTACTGCGATATGTTAAATAACAAATGGGTAAGGCACTGCAAGTACGTATGGGAAAGTCACTCAGTCGTGTCCAACTCTTTGTGACCCCATGAACTGTAACCAACCAGGCTCCTCTGTCAATGGAATTCTCCAGGCCAGGATACTGGAGTGGGTAGCCATTCCCTCCTCCAGAGGATCTTCCCAAGCCAGTGATCAAACCCAGGTCTCCAGCACTGCAGGCAGATTCTTTACCATCTGAGCCACCAGGGCAGCCCAGTGGCTCAGATGGTAAAGAACTATTGTGTGATGTGTGTGACATTACAAAATAGTGAACTAAATGCACAGTTCAAGTAAGAAGTCATTTGAGAAAGAGGTAAGGTAGTTGGCCAGGTGAAAAAATCTTTAACTTAAATATAAAAACATGGCCCCTATTTCCATCTCTGACATTAAGTTGCTCTAGACACCCATTAAGTTTGCATATCTTTAGGGTTTTAGTGTGTTGTTTCTAACATAAGCAAAAGAGGATGAGAGTGAATTGTCTCATATAACATTTCCAAAGGAACTGAAAAATATTATCACTGATAAGGCACAGCACAGAGAAGCCCTTTATAACTACCATTTCATTCATTTAATGTAGATAGCTGATCTGATCATATTTGATCCACCAAAATTAAAAATTTTGATGATGTTTATATGCAAAGTACATTCTGCATTTGAGGTTGTAGGATAAAAGAGTTCCATGTTATTTTAGGATCGCGAAACTAGTCTTAATGTTTTTTCCAAATAAAATTATATGTTTAAACAGTGAAACTGTTGAAAGATTTTTATTATCCTGGTTTAGATTTGGGTTTTCAGCACATTACAAAATAAGCTTTTTTATATATTACATAGCCAGAGTTCCATGTTATTTTAGGATCACGAAACTAGTCTTAATGTTTTTTCCAAATAAAATTATATGTTTAAACAGTGAAACTGTTGAAAGATTTTTATTATCCTGGTTTAGATTTGGGTTTTCAGCACATTACAAAATAAGCTTTTTTATATATTACATAGCCACCCTATGGATAACACAATTAAATTACATAGTACTTTAATTTAAAAGTATAAATTGGAAATAGCTTTACTTCTACTATCTTCTTAAACTATAGAATTTAACAGTACATAATTGACTCATGACTATAACAGGCATCAACTCATCTTAAAGAAAATACTGAAGCAATCAGATACCTCAAAATTAATTTGCACCTTTACTATCAGGGAATTGAAGATTCCCTGGTATATATATAGTTGAATTAACATTTATACAACTGAAAGAATTAAGCTTAAATTAGAAATTAATTGAAGTAAACAGCATGCTATTCTTTAAAAACAAATATGTGATTTCAAGAGCATTCGTGAATATGTTAACTGCTTTAGCAACTTCTAGTTTAACAAAGATGTTAACATTAATGTTCAGAAAAAAAAATCTTTTTGAGTTTTCATTTATAAAGCTCTAAACTTGAGAAAAGTATTTTGCAACTTTATCAAAGAGATCAGCTACATAAAATGCAGAATAACATGACCAATCAGTCATAGCACATCATATTTTTATATCTATTGGGTACATTTGTTCAACATAAAGAGATCAAGCAGAGAAAATAAATAACAAATACTTCTTCAGACATCATTTGACCCAGCAAGTGTTAGACTCCCCTGGCAAATCACAGTGGCTGTAAATAATAGAGTTAATTGCAAGCCTTCTTCTGTTTCAAAACCTAAAGTTGTGATATCAAGAGAAATAAAAAAGTTCAACAGTGATATTACATTAATAAGCAATTCCCATATTTTCCATCATTTATTGCTGTTTGTCAAAACTAAGCATGCTGCTCCAAAAGGAAGGAAAATAAGCCTTTACTTTTGAACTCAGGGCCACAGGTATCAATCTAAAGGAATATATTTAGTATATAGTGACTGGATTCTCAAAGCCCCTGGTTTGCAGTGTGGGCTGTATAGCAGTTAATTTTAAAGTCTCAATCCCGTTTCCATCCACATCTAATGATATGAGAATCTTTGGAGGTAAATCCTTGGCTTCAGTTTTGTTTTGTTTGTGTTTTCAAAAATGTAACACAACATTGTAAATCAACTATACTTCAATAAATATGTGTGTTTTTCTGTGTGTGCACACGCTCAGTCACTTCAGTTGTGTCCAACTCTTTACAACCCTATGAACTGTAGCTGCCAGGATCCTCTGTCCATGAGATTCTTCAGGCAAGAATACTGGGGTGGGTTGCCATTTCCTTCTCCAGGGGAATCTTCCCTACACAAGAATCAAACCCACATCTCCTGTGACTCCTGCACTGGCAGGCAGGTTCTTTACCACTGAGCCACCTGGGAAGCCCATATGTAATATATAAATGAATATATATATATATTCATATTATTGTACACTTAAAATTTAATGTAAAATTCATTAAACTGTATACTTAAAGTGGGTGAATTTTATGGCATATGTTATATCACAATAAAGCTGTTTTATAGATATATCCAAAAAAATGACAATCTAGAGGGATGTGATGGGGAGGGAAAAGGGGGGGGAGTTCAAAAGGGATATATGTATACTTATGACTGATTCATGTTGAGGTTTGATACAAATCAACAAAATTCTGTAAAGCAATTATCCTTCAATAAAAAATAAATCAGTTAAAAAAGAATCAGACAAAAGATTAAAAGAAAAAAACTGAGAAATAAAAAATAAAAACAAATTTTTAAAACCCCTAAATACCTCCAGACAATTCTAATATGTATCCAGATTGACAACCAATGGTCTATAATGCTCTCTTCTTTCTTAAAACAGTCTAGTCGAGATCCTTGAGACTGTGTGGATATTAAAATGTTATCAGTATTTTCTTTAATATAAAGCACTCAGCTAGATCTATTCTTTAAGATTTTTTTGATGTGGACCATTTTTTACAATTTTATTGAATTTGTTACAATATTGCTTCTGTTTTATGTTTTGATTTCTGGCTATGAGACATGTGGGATCTTAGTGCCCCCCAACCAGTGATGGAACCTTCACCCCCTATATTAGAAGGTGAAGTCTTAACCACTGGATCACCAGGGAAGTCCCCTGGATCTGTTCTTAATCAAAAGTGCCACTAGTCAGCTGGAGATGCATGCTGACTGCATAGAAAACCAAGAATTCTATGGCAGTTAAGAGCTGCCAACAGGCAGAGGTTTATTATTTCAAATTACCCTGATTCCTGAAGCTTATCTTTCAAAGTATGAAAATAACAGTGTGCTATCTTCCATACAGTTTGCAGCAGTATTAAAATTATTTTATTACATGAGTGATCACAAAAATTATCCTTCTCAAAAATGACAGAAAACATTGCAACTTTTTATTTTAACCAACCGGCAGTGATTTTAAAAAAGAGAGCTCCTCTCCTAACCACTGTATTGGTTGTTAATAAGTGCTGATGGTAGACAAAAGCCCACCTACAAAAGTCTGAATCACTAGCTCGAACTTCTGTTGTTTCCCTCATTTGAGGGACTTGCCTGATGAGCAGACCTTGCAAAACCAACAGCAAACAAACATGACATCTATGCAGAAAAGAGAGTTGATAAAAGAAGTATCTAATTAAGGAGAATAAAGACATGGAAAATGGAAGCTCACAAGCCTTACAAAGAGAAATTAACATCCTAAATCCAAATGGCATATAGAATACTGCTAAGAATAAGACGTCTGATAAAATAACACAAAAATTAAGCAAAAAGCCATTTCCAGTCTAGGTTGTAATGATACACTAACATATCTAAGACATGTTTTGCCTTTCCTCCTGTGTATTCTGAATCCATCCTAGTAAGAGTTAAAAATGAATCATTTTGCAATTTCAGTCTCTCTAGTAAGCAAAAAACACAAGAAGGAATAGGGCTTATATTTTGATGGCTGAATATTTTAATTTCTACTTGAAGTAGAAAATATCAAAATTCTGTCATATTTCCAAAAATCAGATGTAGATTAAAAAAAAAAAAAAAGTAAGGTTACTGTGTATAAGAAGAGAGAAATGACTGAATTGGAAAATGGATTTTGTTGTTCATGTAGTGATTTCCAGTGTTAGTTCTGACATGTCCTAAATGAAGATTGCTGTATTGCAGCATTTACTTCTAATGATCCAAAGCAATTCTCTGGAAATCTCTGTAAATAAACCAAGATGTAATTTTTTTCAGATGTTTATAGCAGCTTTATTTCATAATTGCCAAAACATGGAAGCAAACAAGATATCCCTCAGTCAGTAAATGGATAAACTGTGGTCCATATGATGTAAATTTGATAGTATATTTTGTGAATTATTACAGCAAAGCCTTAACAACACTAGTAAATGCTTATATGTATGGACAATGTTCACAATGTTCAAATCACTTTACATATTAATCCAACTCTTATAAAAACCCAAAATTAATATATTTTCTAACCTCAAAATGACACAGAATGATTGAGTAACTTGCCCAAATAATCAAAATTAAGTAATATTCCGAATTCAAACTCAGGCCTCTCAAATCATGATTACTGTAGACTAAGTATGCAAATACTATAAACCTCAAAACCCCTTTTCTGTTTTGTTTTTGTTGATGTGAAAATCGAATTCAGTAAAGACAAACTCTTTTTGACATTGTTAAACCCAGTTCTATATTCAGAGGCTACACTGTAGAGATTTGAGAAGGCAGAGGAAGAAAACACTGTCATTTAGCTAGCTAGCTTGCCTCTACTAACTCCCAAACCTGATCGTTAGGTATGTAGTCACTTTGCTTTAGACAGACCTCTAATTATCACATGGAGTTTCACAGAATTCTAAAGTAATTGCAATTTGAATTTTAAATACTTAAAATACTTATGTGTCATATAGCTTTGGGGGACAGAAAGGGGTTTTATGCTACCAACTCAAAAGTTGAAGGTTCCAGCCCATCCAAAAAGCCAGAAATAATCATTACAGAATTTCAGGCTGAAATTAACCAAAAGCAACCTATCTTCTCATTGACTTGATAGAACAGTTTGAGAGAATCGAATCCAGGTTTTCATTTAGTGTATAAATCTCTTTTAAAAAATTTAATACAAGAAGTGTGTATAACTAAATCAAAGTCCCTTGACAAGAAGCTTAAATGGAGTGCACTGTTTAGTCAGTGTTCATTCACTGTGATGGATCTTTATTTGATATGTATTTAGCCAACCACTTTAAAACTGCAAATATCAAAATGGTGAATTTACCATGCATGACAATAGTCAACCAAAGAATGTTTATTACTCTCTGCTAATAGCAACATCACTTGAAAGGATAGAAACAAACTTCATTCAAACTTTTTCAAGATAAAATGCTGTTAATCCGATACTAAGTTTCTTACACTTAGAGTATATTACACAGGCTGTGTACAGGTTCAAAATATTTAGATTTACAGTGATCTCTTTAGCCTTGTCTTTTTCTTGAATTATACATCTGTATACCATCATAAAGAACATACTTGTAGATTGAAATATATTTGTATATTGAAATATGTCAAAGTAAATTAAAGGCTGAAATAATCACATCACAGGACTTCTGGCTTCAGTGGTGACATGTAAACAACTTGGAAGCTGTCACCCTTGTCCTCACAACAACAACAACGATGGAGAAACTGAAAAACTATCAGTTTTCTTGGACACCTCAGTGAACTGAAAAATCTGGAGAGAGAGATGGATCCAGAGAGTCACAGCTGGGTTCTATTCCCCTAGACTAGAAATTGCTGAAGACATAAACTGGTAGGAATCTAATGATGAAGCAGCTTGCTGGAAGCTGACTATTGATTAGCATGACAATGAGAAAAACCTGGAAGGGGGAAAATCTTAGAGAATGCCACATATTTCTGTGGGTTTCATCTCCAGAAACACCCATCCTCAAGTTCTCACCAGCAGCAGAGAGCAGAGAAATACACTCTCATGTCTCCTGCAAGGGGGGGCAGGCATGCTAACTGCTTCAAGTGTGTCCAACTCTTTGTGACCCCATGGACTGTAACCCACCAGGCTCCTCTGTCCATGGGATTCTCCAGGTAAGAATACTGGACTGAATTGCCATATCCTTCTCAAGGGGATCTTCCCAACCCAGGGATGAAACCCGCCTCTTCTTCAGGCAGGTTCTTTACATCTAGCCCAGCTGGAAAGCCCAGCAAAGGGAGGGGAAAAGTAAACATTCTGAAATAATCCAAGTGTGTTCTCCATAACAAGGTCTATACTCCAGATACTAGAGCTGTACCCTAAATAGGGGAAAGGCATTTCCCCAGTTCCAGACTCCTCTCAGCTTCCTACCTCACCTATGGAGGGGACATGGAAATAAACACAGAAATAAGTGAATTAGAGAACATTCCCCTCCCTCATCTTTCACTTCAGCACTAACAGGGCTTCAGCGTAATGACTGCAGATCAAAGCTAAAAGAGCTGCAGAACACAAACTCTCTTGAAATAACAATTAGTAAGAAAGGACAACAGAAGACAAAAACAAGGACAGTAAGGGAATTTGAAGCCCTCAGAATTTACAACTACAGAAAAAAGTTAAAAAGAGCACAACTTCTAGCCAAATTAACATAAATGCTCACCATGTCCAGACGTTTTTCACAATGAATACAACTAAAAATTTAAAGATGAATGTTGCCACTGCTACAAAATCTCTTCTGGAACAGGGGAAGGAAAACTCCCAACTATTTTCATGAGAACTAACATTACCATACTACCAAAATTAGTTAAATATATTACAAGAAAGAAAAGCTACAGACTGATAGCTCACATGAACATAAGTGCAATATATGTACGATGAAATATTAAGATTGTTTATCCAACATTGTGCAAAAAGAATTATATATTATATACCACAAAGAAGTACGAATTATTTCTGCCAAGTAAGGCTGTTTCACCTTTCAAAAATAAATCAGTATAAACTCTCACATCTACAAGCTAAAGAAGAAAAATTATCTATTAATCAATACACTAAAAGGATTTAACCAAATCTAATATCCATTTAAGATAAAATTTCTCCTTATGATCTCATTTATACATGGAATCTAAAAAACAAAACAAAGAAGTAAATTAGGAATTATTTTTAATTGAATGGAAATTAAAATATAGCATATCGGAATGCAGAGAATGCCACTAAAGAAGTTAAGAGAAAATTTAAACTTAAATGTCTGTCAGAAAAGAAAAGAGTTTCCAAATGTCCTCAGCTTCTATCTTAAGAAATTACAAATACAAGAGGACATTCTACACAGATTAAAAGAAAATATTAGCAACAATCGTGTGATATTTAATTCAACAACTTAGATTAAGTGAAAAAATTCCTAGAAAGGTATATAACACCAAAGCTCATTCAAAAGGAAATAAATAGATGAACAGATATGTATTTATTAAACAAACTGAATTTGCAGTTTAAAATCTTCCCACACAGAAAAGCTCAGGACTAGGTGGCTTTAATGGAAAATTTTACCAGATATTTAAAAAGAAGTAAAACCAACACAGTATGGTACTCTTAAATCATTTACAAAAATAGATCAATGGAATAGAATAGAGAAACCATAAATAGACCTGCATATATGGTCAACTGGTTTTTTTAATTGCAAAGACAATTCAAGAAAAAAATTTAGTATTTTCACCACATTTTACTAGAAAAACTTCATACCTAGTATCATACAGAAAATGAAATTAAAATAAAGCTTATAGATAAATATAAACCTCAAACTTCTAGAAGAAAACTTTGGAGAAAATATTTGTGAATCTGAGTTAGGACATTTCTTTAATATGACATCAAAATATCACAATTTGTACTTTATGAAAATTAAAAACTTCTGTTCTTCATACAACACTGGTAAGAAAATGAAAAGACAAACTACAATATGGAAAAAAACCTACTTGCAACTACATTGAAAAGTTTGGCAGTTTCTCTAAGACAAAGGAAAGCGTATGTCTGTACAAAAATTTGTACATGCATATTCATATCATGTATGTGACAGCCCCTATCAGGAAATGGTCCCAATGTACATCAACAGATGGACAAAAAACTGAATTGTCATATATCCACAAAATGCTATACTACTCAAGAATAAATATTGAATGAACTTATGACATTACACAAACAAGAACTTTCAAGATAATTATGTGAAATGAAACAACCGAGATAAACAATATAAATATACTGCATGCTTCCATGTAAATAAAATTTTAGAATATGAAAAATAATTACTATTGACAAAAAGCAGGTAAGCAATTGCCTTAAGTTGTAGCAAAGAGTTGGGACGGGCAGGAGGAAGGTACTTAAAAGGAAGAACAGGAAATTTGAGGGCTGTGATCCCATGGACCACAGTCCACCAAGTTCCTCTGTCCATGGGACTTCCCAGGCAAGAATATTGGAGTGGGTTGCCATGGCCCCCTCCAGGGGATCTAGCCAACTCAGGGATCAAACTCACCTCTCTTGTATCTCCTGCATTGCAGGTGGATTCTTTACCACTTGAGCCATCAGGGAAGCCTCCAATCACTATAAGTATAATTAATAAGAGCTCTCCCTTGAGGGTTTTGTATATATTAAATGATCAAAACAAAACTCCCAAAAGAGAGCCTGTAAAATTGCATGGCCAGTACATTTTAAATATTATTATATGCTTTAATATATTTTAAAGGGAAGTTGCAGGCAATCAGTTCTTGCATAAATTTCTGAGAAGAATTAAATAAACAAAACTTGGTTCTGTCTCAACAGAATAGACTTTCAAAGATAATATTTAGCTTAAGAATTCAAATACAGTAAACCCAGTTTAGAAAATTACCACTCCATGTTATGACAGCATGCTTGCCTAACATCCATTTGATTGTTTTAAGCTCTACTTACAAGCATTTTCACTCTCCAAATACATTTTCAATAATACTTAGATCAAAGGCACGATTTCTGTCACACTGCTTATAGTTTTATAACTATATATTTAAATTTTTATATCACACTATTTGCTATCTAGTCCGTCTAGTCAAGGCTATGGTTTTCCCTGTGGTCATGTATGGATGTGAGAGTTGGACTGTGAAGAAGGCTGAGCACCGAAGAATTGATGCTTTTGAACTGTGGTGTTGGAGAAGACTCTTGAGAGTCCCTTGGACTGCAAGGAGATCCAACCAGTCCATTCTGAAGGAGATCAGCCCTGGGATTTCTTTGGAAGGAATGATGCTAAAGCTGAAACTCCAGTACTTTGGCCACCTCATGCAAAGAATTCACTCACTGGAAAAGACTCTGATGCTGGGAAGGATTGGGGGCAGGAGGAGAAGGGGACGACCGAGGATGAGATGGCTAGATGGCATCACGGACTCGATGGACGTGAGTCTGAGTGAACTCCAAAAGATGGTGATGGACAGGGAGGCCTGGCGTGCTGCGATTCATGGGGTCGCAAAGAGTAGGACACGACTGAGAGACTGAACTGAACTGAATTTCATTAGATCCTAGTTTTACTGGAATTCCTACAATGATTAAGACCACTATCATGTAATAATAAACACATAAATAATAATACAAGATAATACAGTCATAAAGAAATATGTAAAGTCCTATCACTAATTGCATAATTACTAAAATATTCACAAACATTTGCAACCATTATTCACACTGTTCTGATGAATCAGACAAGTGTAAGAAACAAAATATGGTTCTTATTTTCCTTTTAATAGAAAAGTAATAGGACTATATTTCCTTAGCCTTAGGAATGGAAGCTTTGAGAAATTCAAGTGCCAAAGGACTCTAAAAATATAAAAATCATTAGTATGGAAAAAACTACAAAATAGTAGTTTAATATAAATATTCGATTAGAAAACTACTGAAAGTGAAGAATATAAGCAAAAAAATGGGTTTTAATATCTCTATTTTCCAACGACAAAAACACTCCATTTCATAGGCTAACAAAGCATCTCATTATATACACAGTCATAGAAAGCTTAGTTAATACGATAATGTTATATAGTTTCAGCATTTGTGATTCAAATAGTACATTAAAAAAACCACAAAGTAATCCAGAGAGAAGATATGGGGTGGGAGGTGGGAGGGGGATTCAGGATTGGGACGTATACACGCATGGCGGATTCATGTCAATGTATGGCAAAACCAATACGGTATTGTAAAGTAAAGTAAAGATAAAACTTTTATATACCTATAAGAAAATTTTAACTCATTATATTAAAATATAAATACCAACTTAACTTTTATTGAAATCAACATGACCTATAAGTACAATAAATTAGTAGTATGGTAGATTAAAATGGCCACATATTTTTGGCCTCATTTTCCAGAAAGAGATGGAGTCTGTTTCTCTTCTCCTTGATTCTGGGCTGGATCCACAACTTTTCTTGACTACTAGAACACAACAGATGTAACCATATACCTTATGAGGTTGGGCCTTAAGAGAGCGGCAGTTCTTGCCTTCATATGTTTAGAAAATCTCCTCTTGGAAGTCACCCATTAGAGAATTCCAACGGAGGCAGGGAGGGAATGTGAAGGATAGTCAGTGTATTCCCATTGGCAATCTCAGGTTGATGTCCACTTAACAGCCAGCACCCACTACCAGCCATGTTGAATGAGTTATAGATGTTCTAGTCTGGTTTGGTCTCCAGGTGATTATAGTCTCAGCTGGCTCCATGTGAAGCAGAAGATCTGCCCAAATGAGTCCATTGTCTTAGTATGCTCAGGCTGCTACAGAAAAGTATCAGAGACTAGGTGGCTTAAAAACAACAGAATTTCTCACAGTTATGGAGGCCAGGAAGCCTATGACCTAAACACCTCCCAAAATCCCAACTTCTTAATACCATCACCTTGGGATTAGGTTTCAACACATAAATTTGGGGGAAACATGAATATTTTACTCTATAGCACCAGTCAATTCATAATATTAAAAGAAATAATAAATCATACTGCTTTTAGAAACACTAAATTAAGGGATGGTTTGCTACGCTCATGAAGAGACTGAAATAGAGGGTAAAAGTTCAACTGTGATTTAAAACGAACAGTGACTCTGGAGTCAGACTTCCTGCTTTTGCTCCTTGGGCTGACAGTAGTATGACCTTGGTCAACTCACAATTCATTCCATTTCTGAGTCTCAGTTGCAACAGAAATTACTTTATGGATTTTGTTGAGAGGCAGGAAGAGAAGAGTTCATGGAAAGCACTTACACAGAGACTAGAACTTGGCAAAATATCAACACAGGTTGAGCGTTGCTGTGTTGCTGAAATTAATGTTGAAGTTAACCTGGTCTGTATGAAATATTATAAATGAGCTTTCTCTCTGTTGACAGTTTGTGGTATTGGGAATGGAGACATTAAGAAAGCATAAAATCAAAGCTACCTCATGTTTGATATACTATTTTAAAGGATACATAATTTTAATAAGCTATTATTTTAAATAACAGCACTGTTGGACAGCAAGGTAATTTTCACATCAAGTAAATAAAGCTATAATTTATTTTTCCTAAATTGTTCCAAAGTACATTAACCTTTGCCATTTTTTCAAATATATTCTAATTGAGGTTTTTATTATGAAACTTAAATACCCAAACTTAGTTGACTACCTATAGTTTTACATAATGATAGAATTGATGCCATTGCTTATATAATAAAATATTTGATTTGACTATTTAATATAAAACTGAAGTTATTCCAGAAACGTGCCATATATATGTCTCAATATTATTTCATTACATGCTTCATTTGTTCTTTATTTATCTCATTAAATTTTAGTTTCTGACAAGTACTCTCATTTACGCTGGGCGTTCAGAAAATCCTTCTCCCCTTTATTTATATTTTTGAAATTTTCCAGTGGTATTCTCTAATTAGCTCTAAGTTTTGACTTCACATTTAGAATGGCTTCTATTTCTCCTTAAGAGAAAATTAACATTGGACTGATACTAATAACTAGTATCTATTTGTGTTACCCAAACAACAAATATTTTTATCTTTATGTTTGACCAACTGCACATTGTAAACCACTAATTTCACTTGCAAGGAGTCAAACTCTTAATTTCCTCTGCGTTTAGCCTTTTCAGCTCAGCAGGACATGTTTCTTCTCTCAAGCCTCCATTACAGACAATTTATCCAATAGAGAAAGGCAGTCATTCTGATACATAGCTATGAAAAGCTGCCACTGCTTCCTACTAATCTGTCTACCAAATCTCATGGGCACCTCCCTTAAATTTACCCTTTAGAGTTTTCTTATGCTTGAATAGTTTCTATATGTTCAAGATATTAACATAAATCCAGAGTGGTTCCAACAAATCTTAGGGGAAATGCAAAAGGGAAACAAATAAAGGAGAAATTGTATTTCTGAACAAAATAAAATTTTAGTTAAAGAATTGACCAACAAGAAAATATACATATTTAAAAACCATCAAACAGTTCCTAAAGCCTCCATTTAGTGTAGATTTAAGGAAGCCAAGTCCACCCAGTTTGTTCATTTTGTTCTCTTAAACAGAGTTGTCTTCCTCAGAAATGTCTTGATCAGTATGAAAGCCGTTTCAAAACTATTTCTCTAATTATCTTAATCAACAGGAAAAAATGATAGTAAAAAATAACAGAATATTTTTCTATGATTAAACATAAAATTCTGATAGAGCCAGAAATATAAGAACACTTGCTTTAATGATAAAGTTACAGGGATGTTAACCGACCAACATCAATTAGCAGATTAATAACAAATGACAAAAAATCAGGTTTAGATTTTTTAACTAAAGTTTTGTTTTAGTCTTTTAAAAATCTTATTGACACAATATGGGTTCTTTTATTCAGAAAGCACTACTATTGTTTAGTTGTTGTATCTGACTCTTCCTGCAATCCCATGGACTATAGGCCGCCAGGCTCCTCTGTCCATGTAATTTCCCAGGCAAGAATACTGGAGTGGGTTACCATTTCCTTCTCCAGGGGATCTTCCCAACCCAGGGATTGAACCTGCATCTCTCGCATTGGCAGGCAGATTCCTTACCCCTGAGCCACCTGGGAAGGCCCTCAGAAAGTATTAGGAGGATCCTAAAGGAGTACGTCAAGGCTGTATATTGTCACCCTGCTTATTTAACTTATATGCAGAGTACATCATGAGAAACGCTGGACTGGAAGAAACACAAGCTGGAATCAAGATTGCTGGGAGAAATATCAATAAC
>SJYT01053205.1:347214-384481 GCA_006410635.1 Cephalophus harveyi
TATATATATATATCACAACATCTTCTTTAGACCATGATATACTCTTAGTTCTTAAGATCTCAGAGTTCATTTTACCTATGGAATTGCATTTGAGATTTTTTTTTTAAAGTTAGTTCAGCTATTGAAAACAGATATTATTTTCCATAAGAAGAACTCACCTTTATTTTCCAAGAGATATGCTAGACAATTTTGCCTTTACACTAAAACTTCATCTACAAAAGATTTAAACTGACTTATAGGAATGTGTGTGTTTTACAAGGACAGATCAAATAATTGAAGGAGTTAAGGGAGAAGGAAGCATCTATTGAAGTGAGGGGCAAAGTTTCTATTCAAATATTTATGATATAAGGTCTAATCAAATTGCTAAAGTAGGTCTAGGACTGTTTTTTTAAGTAGTTAGAGAGGTTAAATAGTTTGTATTATAAGCAAAATCCATTCATAATATTGTTTCAACAAAACGTTAGGAAGATAAAACTCTAAATTAGTTTTTTAAAATTATTGATATTCAAATAAAGAGCATCAAGTTTCATAAGAATAATGAGACTCACACTGTTTCTCTGCTAATCTATAAAACTAAGTATGGAAATAGCAATATGAGACCCTAGAAAAAGAAAATGCCCTACTAGATTCTGTTTGGGGCTTCCCAGGAGCTTTCTTGCTGGATCAGATGGTAAAGAATCTGCCTGCAGTGTGGGAGACCTGGGTTTGATCCCTGGGTTGGGCAGATGCCCAGGAGGAGGGCATGAGAACACACTCCAGTATTCTTGCCTGGAGGATCCCCATGGACAGAGGAACCTGGTGGGCTACAGTTCATGGGGTCACAAAGAGTTGAACATGAATGAGCCACTAAGTACATGTGGCCCAAGTGGTAAAGAATCTGCCTGCCAATGCAGGAGATGCAAGAGAAGAGGGTTTGATTCCCAGGTCGGGAAGATACCCTGGAGAAGGAAATGGCAGCCCACTCCAGCATTCTTTCCAAGAAAATTTCCATGGACAGAGAAGACTACAGTCCATGCGATCACAAGAGCAAGACATGACCGAGCAACTAACACACACACACACACACACACACACACACACACATATTCTATCAGTGCAATTTCACTGTCTGACATTGTTTAGCATCTATTGGCAACTAAATAAATATTAATGAATGAATCAGTTCAGTTCAGTTCAGTCTCTTAGTCGTGTCCAAATCTTTGCGACCCCATGAATCACAGCACGCCAGGCCTCCCTGTCCATCACCATCTCCCGGAGATCACTCAGACTCACATCCATTGAGTCAGTGATGCTATCCAGCCATCTCATCCTCCGTCGTCCCCTTCTCCTCCTGCTCCCATTCCCTCCCAGCATCAGGGTCTTTTCCAATGAGTCAACTCTTTGCATGAGGCGGTCAAAGTATTGGAGTTTCAGCTTTAGCATCATTCCTTCCAAAGAAATCCCAGGGCTGATCTCCTTCAGAATGGACTGGTTGGATCTCCTTGCAGTCCAAGGGACTCTCAAGAGTCATCTCCAACACCACAGTTCAAAAGCATCAATTCTTCGGTGCTCAGCCTTCTTCACAGTCCAATTCTCACATCCATACATGACCACAGGAAAAACCATAGCCTTGACTAGACGGACCCTATTGCTATTCTTTGGAACTCTGCATTCAGATGCTTATATCTTTCCTTTTCTCCTTTGCTTTTCACTTCTCTTCTTTTCACAGCTATTTGTAAGGCCTCCCCAGACAGCCATTTTGCTTTTTTGCATTTCTTTTCCGTGAGGATGATCTTGATCCCTGTCTCCTGTACAATGTCACGAACCTCATTCCATAGTTCATCAGGCACTCTATCAATCAGATCTAGTCACTTAAAACTATTTCTCACTTTCACTGTATAATCATAAGGGATTTGATTTAGGTCATACCTGAATGGTCTAGTGGTTTTCCCTACTTTCTTCAATTTAAGTCTGAATTTGGTAATAAGGAGTTCATGATCTGAGCCACAGTCAGCTCCTTGTCTTGTTTTTGTTGACTGTATAGAGCTTCTCCATCTTTTGCTGCAAAGAAATAATCAGTCTGATTTCAGTGTTGACCATCTGGTGATGTCCATGTGTAGAGTCTTCTCTTGTGTTGTTGGAAGAGGGTGTTTGCTATGACCAGTGCATTTTCTTGGCAAAACTCTCTTAGTGTTTGTTCTTCTTCATTCCATATTCCAAGGCCAAGTTTGCCTGTTACTCCAGGTGTTTCTTGACTTCCCACTTTTGCATTCCAGTCCCCTATAATGAAAAGGACATATTTTTTGGGTATTAGTTCTAAAAAGGTCTTGTAGGTCTTCATAAAACCGTTCAAGTTTAGCTTTTTCAGCCTTACTGGTTGGGGCATAGACTTGGATTACTGTGATATTGAATGGTTTGCCTTGGGAATGAACGGAGATCATTCTGTCGTTTTTGAGATTACATACAAGTACTGCATTTTGGACTCTTTTGTTGACCATGATGGCTACTCCATTTTTTCTGAGGGATTCCTGCCCGCAGTAGTAGATATAATGGTCATGTGAGTTAAATTCCCCCATTCCAGTCCATTTTAGTTTGCTGATTCCTAGAATGTCGACATTCACTCTTGCCATCTCCTGTTTACCACTTCCAATTTGCCTTGATTCATGGACCTGACATTCCAGGTTCTTAAATGGATGAATGAGTATAGAAATTAATTAATTAAGACAGGAATAAAAAATCTATGACTTCTTCTTTGTGGTAGTGGCTTTTGTTTCATTTTCCTAGTGCTAAAGGGGGAATAGAAATGGGTAGGACTTTAACTCCTGCTACTGCAAGGTCTCTTTAGACAAAGTCAAATCTGTATTTTAGAATCCGTTATTTGTTTCACCATACTAATCAAAATTCTGCATTACATAGGAATAGATTCAGCAACATATATAGAATTAAATCATGTTTAAAGTGACTGAACAAAATAGAGGGGATGTTTGCTCTTTCACATGTCTCAGTTCAGTTCAGTCTCTCAGTTGTGTCCGACTCTTTGCAACCCCATGAATCGCACACCAGGCCTCCCTGTCCATCACCAACTCCCGGAGGTCACTCAGATTCACGTCCATCGTGTCAGTGACGCCATCCAGCCATCTTATCCTCCATCGTCCCCTTCCCTTCCTGCCCCCAATCCCTCCCAGCATCAGAGTCTTTTCCAATGAGTCAACTCTTCGCATGAGGTGGCCAAAGTACTGGAGTTTCAGCTTAACATCATTCCTTCCAAAGAAATCCCAGGGTTGATCTCCTTCAGAATGGACTGATTGGATCTCCTTGCAGTCCAAGGGACTCTCAAGAGTCTTCTCCAACACCACAGTTCAAAAGCATCAATTCTTCACTGCTCAGCTTTCTTCACAGTCCAACTCTCACATCCATACATGACTACTGGAAAAACCATAGCCTTGACTGGATGGACCTTTGTTGGCAAAGTAATGTCTCTGCTTTTGAATATGCTGTCTAGGCTATCATCACTTTTCTTCCAAGGAGTAAGCATCTTTTAATTTCATGGCTGCAGTCACCATCTGCAGTGATTTTGGATTCACATGTCTAGGAATTTTAAATTTGATAATTCATTGGGATCACAGTCTCATCAGGATTTCTCTTGTTCTCATAGTGGCAAGATGTCTCTTTTCCCCATTCTTCTGGGGTGACATCTGTTTCCCAGAAGTAAAGAAGAAAGTATAGGCTATACCTGTTTTATAGTCTTTCTAAAAGCCCCAGAATGTATTTTTAGCTAAAACTATGTCAAAAGCTACCTCTATCTACAAAGAAAATGGAAAATGTATTTAGGTATTCAGGTTACCACCTCAAGGAAACCAATAACTGCTGTTAGTAAAAGGGAAATTAGATACTGAGTAGTAAACTGAAAACAGTGCTCTGTTGAAAATATACTTCTCTGTTTTGCAGTGGCAATATAGTATAAAATATGCTTGTTACTTGACCAACTACTTATAATTCTCCTCCAAAGCACATTGTCAAAATGGTGCTTCTCCACCTTCTTAAAAATAAGTAGGGCCATTTCTTTTGATTTAGCCAATAGAATTCAGAGAAGTGATCTGTTTTCCTAGGGAAAATAAAGAACTGGTGTGTGTTTATGTCTGGTACAGAATTAGTAAAGTTCTAAATGGTAGCTGCTTCACCAGCCTGGACCCATGTGTGATTATAATGAGCAGAGTTCTTTGCCTGATCATAATAGACAAGGAGCATGCAGTTTGTGTACAGTGTCAAATCAAAGCAATTCAAGAGGTACTTTTTACTATCTCGTGATCTAGCCTACCATGGAAATTGTTTTCAAGCATTAGATTTTAGAGAGTATATGGTCATTTTTATTACTTTATCAATCTTCACATCATTTTCTCCCTCTATGTCATTTTTCCCTTTCTCCTCTTTCCTTTCACTGATACCCCCACCCCAACCTCATCATCTCTTCCTTAGTAACACTTATGAATATCATCCAACTTGATTATTGTCACTGAGCTTGAAAGAGTTACTTTCTCTGTGCTATGAAATAAGATTGTGTAACTTACAATGGTTCTATCTTCTCCTTAGGACATCTTAAAACAGTAAGTCTTGACAAGCCAAGTGTTCAGTCCAGCATCTCAAATTTTTTTTTTTTTCTCTACTTTTTCTTCCAAGTTGTGGGTATGACTGAAGATTAGTACCAAAAGAAGTCTCTTCTAGGTAATCTTTTGCATGATTAAAATTGATCATAGCTCAGCAAATAAATGATGGTTTTAATTTAAATTTTTATGGTACCAGCCAAGAATGCAAAGGATAAATAGAAAAGTGGATGCCAGATCACAAGACATAAGTTTTAAAGTGTAATTGAAATGACATAAAAGAGCATATTTCTTGAAGTTTCACACATTCTACTTATAGAGTAGGCTTAATTGGCTGCATATTGCTATATTTAGTCATGAATATGGTATGTTTTTAAAGTATAAACAAGTAATATCTTCCATTGGTTTTTATGATGATTACAACCTACAGAGATGATAGAATTTATCTAAATGTGTCTTGCTTTAGAAGTGAGATTTTATATCATAATTAGGTCACAGTGATCAGATTTATAATGAGTATATTATGTGCACATTAATAATAGAGAATGAGAAGAATGAGCAGGACTGTTAGAGCTTAAAACTCATTTTTGAAAATTTAATTGTGCTAACTATGAAGTGTTATGAAATGAAGATTATAAATTAAAGATCTTATTCCTACCACTCTCTAACAGTATAGGTTTTTTTTTTTTAATGAAACATATTCTTCCATGGTAGCTCAACTGGTAAAGAATCTACCTGCAATGCAGGAGATCCCAGTTTGATTCCTGGGTCAAGGAAGATCCCCTGGAAAAGGAATAAGCTACCTACTCCAGTATTCTTGGGTTTCCCTGGTAACTCAACTGGTAAAGAATCCACCTGCAATACAGGAGACCTGGGTTTGATCCTGGGTTGGGAAGATACCCTGGAAAAGGGAAAGGCTACTCACTCCAGCATTCGGGCCTGGAGAATTCCATGGGCTGTATAGTACATGGAGTTGAAAAGAATCAGACATAAATAATAATAATAATAATATTCTTCCCTCTGTTTTAGGCACTTCTTCACTGATATTCAGAAAGGTACATTCATTTACTCAAGATAAAATAACATCCCTAAATTCTAGCTAATTACCACTAGCAAAAATATGCATAATTATAATAGAAACAATCAGAAATTGCACCCATTGTAGTACTTTTGTGTGTCTGTTGTTGCAAATATCCATCTGTACTCTGAAGCTGCTCCTCTCATATCTCATGTAGTTCTGTTATGGTAAATCCCTATACGCAGAACAATTTATCATGAGTTATAGGTTTTCAGATTTGATTTGCTAACCTTTAAAGTACTTTTTTCATCTATTTGCATGCGGCATAGTGGTCTATAATATTCTTTTTTTTTTTTTTTTTTGCCATAAGGGTGGTGTCATCTGCATATCTGAGGTTATTGATATTTCTCCTGGCAATCTTGATTCCAGCTTGTGTTTCTTCCAGTCCAGCGTTTCTCATGATGTACTCTGCATATAAGTTAAATAAGCAAGGTGACAATATACAGCCTTGACGGACTCCTTTTCCTATTTGGAACCAGTCTGTTGTTCCATGTCCAGTTCTAACTGTTGCTTCCTGACATCAATACAGATTTTAGTATTACTGTTATATTGGACTCATAAAATAAGATCTACCTTCTCTAAATCATTTGTGCCAGATTAGTATTATTTCCTCCTTAAATATTTTTTATGCCATTCACCAGTGAAATCATCTGGGCCTGGAGTTTCCTTTTCAGAGGATTTTGTTTAAAAAAAAAAAATCTGTAATAGATATAGATCTGGTTCTTCCTAAGCTGATTTGGTAAGTTGTGTTTTCCAAAAATTTGTCTGCTTTTAAGTTGTCAGATTTGTTTACATAAACTATTTTATAGTATTGCTTTCTTATCCTTTTAATGTCTTTGTTGATAAACATAGCATCATAAAACTTCTAGTAAAGACTCATTACTTTCTAAATTTTTAGTCTTTTAAATATAGTATCCTCCAGAGTATGATCCAATTCTTTTCTCATTTTATAAGCTATCTAAAAGAGATCTGATTTAATTCCATAGTTTCAATAACCCTTCATAGAATCTAATCCTGAACACACATGAGAAATACCTATCTACTTTTTAAAAAATACTACATTCTGTACTTCTCTCCAAACTGACTAATGTCTGGGAAATTCCCAAAGATTAGTGTACTCAGCATTTCCTCTAATGGCTTAATGGGCAGCTCTGGTTGGGAATCACTGATTTAAATACTTAAGATCCTAAGCTCAAACCTCTCTCTGCTAAATATGCTTCTGAGAACCTGAAGTCAATTTTTTCAACTGCCTACGGAATTGTTTGAGAAACATGAGTTCAATGCCTTTCTTCTGTATTTCTTTTTTCTTTATAAACCAACACAACTGAGGCAAATTTTAGTGCAGAAACTAAAGAATTTTAAAAAATACACACACTGTATATAACTATCACCCTAATCAAAATATGCTTCTTATCATGTCAAAAAAATCTCTCCTGCTTCTTTGCTTTCATTTGTTTCAACCCCAGCCACAGAGACAATTGATCTGGTTTCTGTCAAATGTAGATTAGCTTTGCCAATTCTAGAATTTCATATTGATGACATCATATATAATGTCTAATTTTGTCCCTGGATTCTTTCCTCTCAATATAATGTCTTTGAGATATAAGATTCGTCCATATTATTGTGTATACCAATAATCTGTTCTTTTTCACTGATGAAGATAACCTATTTGGCTTATTTATTCACTAGTCAAAAAAAATATTTTGAGTTGTTTAGAGTTGCGGGCTACTGTATCTCAAGCTGCTTATCTTGCAGCAATAGCCAATCTTTTTAAACTGATCTTGCATTTCTGAAGACTTCCATATATCCAAACAAATACAAATCCTCAACTTTTTTTACAAGGTCAAATTAGTGAAAACAAAGGGAAGTACTTGGAAAACAAGTAAAATAAAGATTGGGCCTTAAAAAGAGTCAACAAAATAGGATTGTAAGAACTCTAGCCCTTCTCCCCCACTTCCTACTATGGCTACGCTTCCTCCTACCATAATCAGCTAGAGTGCTCCCAGGATCGGAGAGCATTTGATCTGTCTTGTTACCCAAGTCTGAAGTCATGACAGAGACATGATGGCTCATCTGGCTTTAAGTGGCCAACTATGCTAAGTCACTTTAGTCATGTCAGACTCTATGTGACCCCATGGACTGTAGCCTGCCAGGCTCCTCTGTTGTGGGATTTTTCCAGGCAAGAATACAAGAACCTGGGTTGTCATGCCCTTCTCCAGGGGATCTTCCTGACCCAAGGTTCGAACCCATGTCTCTTACATCTCCTGCATTGGCAGGCGGGTTCTTTAACACTGGTGCCACCGGGAAGCCCTGAAGTGGCCAGCTGAGTGTCAAATCTGTCAAGAGTACAGATCATTATTGATCCCTCCTGTTAACTTAGCCCCATTCATCGGAAAACCAACCAACCCTTTGGTGGTGCATTGATTATAGAGGCAGAAGTGAGGATTTGTATCTCCAACATGCAGTCCTTTTTCAGTTACTACCATCTATGGCGTGATGAATAACATTATGGTATCTGACACAACACTCAGCAAAGAATTAATTTTACAATAAAATAGGTGAGGAAAAAGGCTTATGAGTCACAGGTATCATCACATACTCCATCAGCTGGCATGATAAACTGGAGGAATAGCCTAGTAATTGTTTAGTCATGTCCCTACCTGGATGACAAACCCTATAAGAATGCTGAGCTGTAAATAAAGTTCTGATGTATGTTCTAAGACAATGGCAGTACATAAAGGTTCAGGAAAGAAGGAATGTAAAAGAAGTGGTTTTTATTATCCTATGCAGTGTTCTTACTTGGGCAAGATTTTGTCTCCTCCCTAACTCCTCACACTTGCCAGAAATATCTGGCAATCTCTGGAGACGTTGTTTTTTCCATGACTCTAAGAATGCTAAACTGGTATCTAGAGATAGAGGGTAGGGGTGCTGCACAGGACAGCTGCCTATAACTGATAATCCGTTCCAAAGTGTTAAGGGTGATAAACCCTGTGCAACACCTAACAACATGTTCACAAAATGTATAATTACCATCAATGCAATGTTGCTTTCAACTAATTAAGAGCTCTGAAGTCCCAGGGGCAATATTAATATCATCTACGGTCTCATGACCATACAGACCATACCAATGAGGACTGTAACAACTATACGTGGTTTCTTCCTTTCTTTGTTATGTATGTATTTATTATATGTATTTTTCCTCTTTATTTAACTTAACTAAGTATCTTACATAGGGAGTCTTGGTATTAGTTAAATTAATAAATCAGTCTCTAGATTATAAAATATTCAGGATTGTGACTAGTTAAAAGAGGAAATAATGTAATGTATATATGAATATTAGTATCTTTTGGGACTTTATATTTTTACTTTGGGGAGTGTGTGTGTGTGTGTGTGTGTTAGTCACGTCTGACTCTTTGTGACCCCGTGAACTGTAGCCCGATAGGCTTCTCTGTCCATGGAATTCTCCAGACAAGAAAACTGGAGTGGATTGCCATTCCTTTCTCCCGAGAATCTTCCCAAAACTTTGGGGAGAGTACTTAAGCTTATCTTGGTTTGTAGAGGAAGAATTGGATCATTTTGAATGAAAATATGATGTTATTTATACTTTTTGTTGTTTGGAAGATTAACATGGATATAAAAACAGGAATAGATACTGAATGGAAGTCAAATGGAGCAGATTGTGAAACTTTCCTCTTGGCAACTTCATATAATTCCCACTTCCTTCTATTCTTTCCTCTTACATAGCCAGAGTCACAACCTGTTTTAACAGACATGTTAATTGACTTTCACACCTATATCCCATTCACTCTAAACTCTGTCTTGTAACTGTCTCTTGCTTCTTCCATGTTTATACATCTTTTTACATGGCCTTCACTAAGATCCTCCACTCCCATATTTCAAACTCATTTACATTAGCCTGAATGCCAGCACTCCAGGCTATGAATTCTTTAATCATAATTAATTACTTATTCTTCTCTGTTCTCATGTTTTATAAATATCTATAGCATAGTACATTTTAAATATATGAAAGTCCAATAAATGTTTGATGAATTTATATTGAAAAATTTTAAAGTATGATTATTAAAGCATCTCTGTATTTTCTTAATAGAGAAAATAACAAAGATGACTAAATGGAGATACATACGTTAATTTAATGATGGAAATTATTAGTGATTCAACAAAACAACTGATTTAAAATATGTGTAAAGAAAAAAATTAATAATTAGAGAAACTTTACATCATGGAACAGACACCACTGCCATGGAAAGTGTTTCAAATAAAAAATATGAGATATTGTACCTGACTTTGAGCAATTTAGCTTAATTGGGGAACAAACAAATAATTACAAAATAGTTAAATTAAGTCTTTATTTTTAAATTGCAATGAGAATAATCCTCTTTGTATGTCCTGGGAAAGGTGGGTAAGGCACCTTATATGAATGAAGCAGTAGGCTTTCCAGTCTGGTCTTGACAGATGCACTGGAGATCAACATCAATAGTATTAGGAGGACAGAAAACTGGTTTCATGAACATCATATATAAATTCTATTTATGTAAATGGAAAGAAACTAGCAAAAACATGTACACTTGGAGATGACTGAGCATAGTTCTGTGTGATGAGATAGGCAGTAGCAAAGGCTGATCTTGGAAAGGCAGTTTGAGACCAGAAGCAGACTATGTTCTTCTTAGTAATCTGGGCTTTCCCGTGCAGGCAGTAAGGAGCCACTGAAAGTTTTTAATTATAAAAATTACATTCATACGTATACAAAATATAGACTACAGAGTGGAAAAATTGGATAAAGAGAGATGGACAGTAACAGTGGCCCGGTTGAGATCACTAGATGGAGGGGAAGAGACATATCAGACCAGAATTTAACTGGTATAAATGTACATCAGTTCAGTTCAGTTGCTCAGTTGTGTCCAACTCTTTGAGACCCCATGGACTGCAGCACACAGGCCTCCCTGTCCATCACCAACTCCCGGAGTTTACTCAAACTCATGTCCACTGTGTTGGGGATGCCATCCAACCATCTCATCCTCTGTCTTCCCCTTCTTCTCCTGCCTTCAATCTTTCCCAGCATCATGGTCTTTTCAAATGAGTCAGCTCTTCACATCAGGTGACCAAAGTATTGGAGTTTCAGCTTCAACATCAGTCCTTCCAGTTAATGTACATCAGTTCAGTTCAGTTGCTCAGTTGTGTCCAACTCTTTGAGACCCCATGGACTGCAGCACACAGGCCTCCCTGTCCATCACCAACTCCCGGAGTTTACTCAAACTCATGTCCACTGTGTTGGGGATGCCATCCAACCATCTCATCCTCTGTCTTCCCCTTCTTCTCCTGCCTTCAATCTTTCCCAGCATCATGGTCTTTTCAAATGAGTCAGCTCTTCACATCAGGTGACCAAAGTATTGGAGTTTCAGCTTCAACATCAGTCCTTCCAGTGAATACTCAGGACTGATTTCCTTTAGGATGGACTGGTTGGATCTCCTTGCAGTCCAAGGGACTCTCAAGAGTCTTCTCCAACACCACAGTTCAAAAGCATCAATTCTTTGGTGCTCAGCTTTCTTTATAGTCCAACTCTTACATCCATGCATGACTACTGGAAACACCATACCTTTGACTAGATGGACCTTTGTTGACAAAGTAATATCTCTGCTTTTTAATATGCTGTCTAGATTGGTCTTAACTTTTCTTCCAAGGAGCAAGCATCTTTTAATTTCATGGCTGCAGTCACCATCTGCAGTGATTTTGGAGCCCAGAAAAATAATTGCACATTCCAACCCACAGGTATGCAAATAGAAGCTAATTAATGCAAAAGAACCTAAGACAATCATGATTAAATCTTTACATCTTCCTTTAAAATAAAATTTCATATTCTGAAACCACTCTCTGTGATTTGTGTGTTGTAGGTACAGGTGATCAGTATGTGCTGGTGTATATCATTTGCCAGCTATTCATCTGCCTACAATGTGGGAGACCCAGAGTCAATTCCTGGGTTGGAAAAATTCCCTGGAGAAAGAAATAGTGACCCACTCAAGTATTCTTACCTGGAAAATTCCATGGACAGAGGAGCCTGGCGAGATGTACCCTATGGGGTCACAAAGAGTCGGACATAACTGAGGGACTAATACATGCACAATTTTGAAATACTTTATACACATTCTTTGAAAACATTAATGTGTAGATTATATTCTTTTGTGCTAGTACATGTACGTGTGAAAAGGAAAGAAGTTTAAAACCTAATGTCTTTAGTGAAAAAATGATATATATTTCTACAGAGAATGTAAATTATTTATCTGAAATTTAGTACATATTTTCTAATTGGTTGAGTAAAACAAAAAATGAGTAGAGTTATGAGCACAGCTTACAAAAATTCTTCTGCAATCATTTGGAGTTTAATTCTATAGTAGATGTGGCATATCTTTCCTGCACTTGACATCCTAGTCTCTGGACTCAGGTTTGATGGGAAAGGGCTGTGGATAAAACACTAATGTTGAATGTTCCTGTGCATAAAACCATTGTGGGCAATATGTAAGTGCAGCAAGGAGGCCATAGTACACTCATGTGTGCTACTTTAAAAGGAATCATAATTTGCAATTAAGGACTAGCCCTGAGCACATCTATTATGACTATAAAACATGAAATATATCAACACGCTAGGTTACATTTAGGCCTACTGTTAACCTGTAGTCATTCTAGAGATCAATTTCAAGCAAGGCAATCAATTTCAAGTAGGTTATAAGTAATTATGTAAGTTATATATATATATAATTCTTTAGTGTTCCCAGTCTCTACTGTAGTAGGCTGAAATAAGATGGCTCCCTATGATGGCCACCTCCTAATATTTCTGACTCTGTGTAACCTCTTCCTCTTGAGGGTGGTTGGATTTGCTCATAGCCAATAAAATATGGAAGCTGTGATGAAATGTCACTCCTGTGGTTGCTTATATTATAGTTTATGACTCTTTCTTGCTAGCAGACTTGTACTAGGAATTCTCTTTGTTGTTTAAGTATGCAGTCATTGGTCAATTAAGTGGCCTTGCAGGGAAGACCATATCGCAAGGAATGGTGGGCAGCTCTAGGAACCATATCTGATCTCTGGAGCTAAAGGCAGTCTCTCGCATCACCAGTTCATATTGAGCAAGCATCTGAGTCCCTCAGTCCTGTAACAGAAAGGGAATGAATTTTGCCAATAACCTGAGTGAGCTTTGAAGGAGATCCTTCCCCATAAAGCTTCCTGATGAAAATGCATCCTGGGCAACACCTTGATTGTGAGACCCTATGTTAAGGACCTAAACTCTTACCAAGTCTCCTAACTGTGAGAAACTGAGATAATTAATGTGTGCTGATTTCAGCTACAAAATTTGTGGTAATTTGTTATGCAGCAATAGAAAGCTAATACATCTTCTAAACTCAATAACAGGATGCTTTGGGAACTTCTTGGCGCTCCAATGGTTAGGATCCATGCTTCCACTGCAGGAGTATGATTTAGTCCCTGGTCAGGGGACCAAAATCCTGAGACTGTCACAAGGAATGGACCAAAAAAAAAAAAAAAAAAAGCAGAATGCTTTACAGATGACCAAAGTCTGAGATGCTTGCTTCTTTATTTGACATAATTAAATTAAATGAACACTCTAAATAATAACCTGGGTGGAGAAAGGAGTGTACATCAAAGAAAGGGTGGGAAGACAAGAAGAAGAAGATTTTTTTTTTTTTAAAAAAAGAAATCACAGGAGGAAAGTAACTAAGTGGATAATTTGGGAGCAATTATTCAAATTTCAAAAATTTAGTCTAACTTAGAACCCATTTTTACTATCTTGAATCCTTCTTTATTCCATGCTGAGCTCTAAAACTTACATGCCAAATGTAGGCCAAAGGAGTTAGAGAGTTTCTTCTTCCCCTGATTTAATTATCAGAATTAGGTTGGTTCCTAGGGACACATGGACAACATGAGCTCCCTTCCCATTTAGAAATTCTGGAAGGGGAAAGAGAATAGGAGACTGTGGTTGAAGAAAGAGGACTCACCAGTGCTGTTCAGTTCAGTTCAGTCACTCAGTTGTGTCAAACTCTTTGCAACCCCATAAACTGCAGCACGCCAGGCCTCCCTGTCCATCACCAACTCCTGGAGTTCACCCAAACCCATGTCCATCGAGTCAGTGATGCCATCCAACCATCTCATCCTCTGTCGTCCCCTTCTCCTCCTGCCTTCAATCTTTCCCAGCATCAGGGTCTTTTCAAATGAGTCAGCTCTTCGCATCAGGTGGCCAAAGTATTGGAGTTTCAGCTTCAGCATCAGTCCTTCCAATGAATATTCAGGACTGATTTTCTTTAGGATGGACTGGTTGGATTTCCTTGCAGTCCAAGAGACTCTCAAGAGTCTTCTCCAACAGCACAGTTCAAAGGGATCAATTCTTCGGCACTCAGCTTTCCTTATAGTCCAACTCTCACATCCATACATGACTACTGGAAAAACCGTAGCTTTGACTAGACAAACATGAGTTGGCAAAGTAATGTTTCTGCTTTTTAATAAGCTGTCTAGGTTGGTCATAGCTTGCCTTCCAAGGAGCATGTGTCTTTTAATTTCATGGCTAGAGTGATTTTGGAGACCAAAAAAATAGTCTCTCACTGTTTCCATTGTTTGCCCATCTTGTTGCCATAAAGTAATGGGACCAAATGCCATGATCTTAGTTTTCTGAATGTTGAGTTTTAAGCCAGCTTTTTCACTCTCCTCTTTCATTATCATCAAGATGTTCTTTAGCTCTTCTTCACTCTCTGCTGTAAGGGTGGTGTCATCTGCAAATCTGAGGTTATTGATATTTCTCCTGGCAATTTTGATTCCAGCTTGTGCTTCATCCAGTCTGGCATTTCTCATGATGTACTCTGCATATAAGTTAAATAAGCAGGGTGACAATATACAGCCTTAATGTACTCCTTTCCCAATTTGGAACCAGTTTGTTGTTCCACGTCCAGTTGTAACTGTTGATTCTTGACCTGCATACAGATTGCTCAGGAGACACATCAGGTGGTCTGGTCATCTCTTGAAGAATTTTCCACAGTTCGTTGTGATCCATACAGTTAAAGGCTTTGGCATAGTCAATAAAGCGAAAGTAGATGTTTTTCTTGGAGAAGGCAATGGCACCCCACTCCAGTACTCTTGCCTGGAAAATCCCATGGATGGAGAAGCCTGGTAGACTGCAGTCCATGGGGTCGCTGAGGGTCAGACACGACTGAGCGACTTCACTTTCACTTTTCACTTTCGTGCATTGAAGAAGGAAATGGCAACCCACTCCAGTGTTCTTGCCTGGAGAATCCCAGGGACGGGGGAGCCTGGTGGGCTGCCATCTAGGGGGTCGCACAGAGTCGGACATGACTGAAGTGACTTAGCAGCAGCAGATGTTTTTCTGGAACTCTCTTGCTTTTTTAATGATCCAGCAGTTATTGGCAATTTGATCTCTGGTTCCATTGCTTTTTCTGAATCCAGCTTGAACATCTGGAAGTTCTATTCATGTACTATTGAAGCCTGGCTTGGAGAATTTTGAGCAGTGCTTTGCTAGTGAGTGAGATGAGTGCAATTGTGCGGTAGTTTGAAAATTCTTTGGCATTGCCTTTCTTTGGGATTGATTGAAAACTGACCTTTTCCAGCCCCTGGCCACTGTGGAGTTTTCCAGATTTGCTGGCATATTGAGTGCAGCACTTTCACAGCATCATCTTTCAGGATTTGAAATGGCTCAACTGGAATTCCATCACTTTCACTAACTTTGTTCGTGGTGATGCTTCCTAAGGCCTACTTGACTTGGCATTCCAGGATGTCTGGCTCTCGGTTGGTGATCACACCATCATGATTATCTGGGTCATGAGGATCTTTTTTTGCACAGTTCTTCTGTGTATTCTTGCCACCTCTTTTTAATATCTTCTGCTTCTGTTAGGTCCATACCATTTCTGTCCTTTATTGTGCTCATCTTTGCATGAAATATTCCTTTGGTATCTCTAATTTACAACTAAGTTCAGTTCAGTTCAATCACTCAGTCGTGTCCAGCTCTTTGTGGCCCCATGGACTGCAGCATGCCAGGCCTCCCTGTCCATCAGTACTTCCTAAATTCATACCTAAATTTTCCTCAGTCTCCCATTTATTTCCCTATGTAAGTCTTGGTTGTTCACTTAAAGAAATTCTAGTTAAAACACTAACTTCTTCCTTATTGTTTTTAACTGAAAGGCCTTTCCTGGTCTTGAGGACAAGAAATTTTTATTTTTGGACAAGGAAGATGAAAAATAAGAGAAACATGGAACACAGGAAGTTTTACCTTACTTCCCAAGTGGGCAGCACTTCTTAATTGTTATGATTTTTTTTTTACATGAAAAAGATTGTTATTAATATAATTTTTCTAATCAATTTTTATGGAGAAAAGAAGATACTGAAAAGTGTGAAGAATAAAATTTAGTTCTGAGTAACTATTTATAATTTAACCCTGTCTTAATATTGCTGTTATTTGACAAATGAGGAAGAAGTGAGCTTTTGGAAAATAGATTTTTTGAAAATGAATTTTCATTTTAGACACCGTTAAGTCATATTCTGTGATTTGTGGAGGACTAGAGAGCTTAAGAGTAAACAGGGTGTAAAAGTACTAAAGTTTCAGTTGAACACTTAGTTTTTCTTTTGATTTTCAGAAATTTCAGGTTTCAGTGATGAAATATACACTTTAGGGACTGATACGTGTACACGTGGAATTCCAGGCAACATAGTTTGAGATAACAGGATTTTTTTTTTTTTTTTAACAACAACAACAACAAAAAAGCCTAAGCTGTCAAGGCAGAAACTTTCTTACTGTGACTCGGCTTCCTTTCACCTGAACAGTAAAGTCATTCCTCGTTGTCAATGGTTAACTCTGGATTTTCTTTAATATATAAAAAGTTAAGAGAAATACAATCTTAATGGAAATATGCAAAATATTCTATTTTAGAATAACAATTAGTAAACAATATACAGATGCATAGTGTACACTTGGGGATTGGTGGTTTGCCTATTTAAAATGTAGAAGGTTAACTCTTCTGCCAATAGGCTGTTCCTTCCATCTGTGGACACTGATATTTTCCAAATGTCAGGAAGGATATTCTTTCTGCTTTAGTATAGCAGTTTTTCAGTAGAGGAAAACTGATGTATTTACCTATCTCCTAGAAGACACCATCAGTATTTGTCAAAGTTTTGAATACTGTGAGGTTCTGGGCTTTATGCCTTGCTTAGATTTCTCCTAGTGACTTGCGATCAATGACCACACACCAAAGATAAAGTCTCTTAAGTCCTGCAAATTTGAGGGGAAAGAGGTGAGGACACAGGACACTGCTTATCACAGTTAAATTTTCACTTTGTCAAAGACACATGACCCAATTTATGGACCACCCAAATTCCTTACTCTTGTCCTGCTACCTTTTTTGTGCTTTTAGGAAGCTATATCAAATAATAAAAGGATGAATTTTGAAAAAGAAAAAGCAAAAGAAATACTACTTATAGTTAGTTGTTAGCTATGGTGTTTTTGAAAAATATAATTTTATCTTTTATGTATAAAACAGATACAACAGCTTTACACATGTAGCAATTAAGTGTTATAACAATTCTTAAACTTGCAGTAACTGAAAATTGACTTTAACTCAGACATGGATTTGTGATGGTTGAGACAGAAAAGCAGGAGGGATGGCAAGGCAGAGGAAGTATGGAGGAGGGATCTATTTCATTTTTTGAATAAATTTCAGATGGAGTACTGCTGAAGTGTTCCAATAGCAAAAAGCATGGATTCTGTACTGTCAGTCAGTCAGCATGAATTAGTGTTCAGGCCTTTAGACTGTTCTTCTTACTACCATTGCATGAATCACACAGTCTGTTCAAGGAGATGGCCCAGATTCTAAAGAAATTAATGAGCTCTACCCCACAGAACATGTTCAATGCCTTAGGCTGGTGTGAACAGCAGAATTTTAGGCATGGAAGAAAATGCAGCCTTTAGATGGGTGAATAAGAACACAGAGAAAGCAAGCTAATGGGTCACAGTCATCCAGCTGCTTTTGTTAGAACTGAGAACACAGCTCACCCCTCCTGGTTGCTTCTCCAGAGCTGTTGGTGCATTCCCTCATGTTAAGTTTTCAGATATCAAAATCATAAAATATCCTTGATGTGCTGTGATTAGAATGTCACTTTACTTCTGGCCTTCTTCTTACAAACTCATAACTCCAGTCTCTGAAAAATTAGACAAATATCACTTAGGGGTCATTCTACAAAATATCTGATCAGTATTCATGATAACTGAATGTAATGTGGTGTCCAAGATGGGATGGTGAAAGAGAAAAGGAGCACTGGAAAAAAAAAATCTGAATAAAGTATTTGTTTTTGTTCAGTCAAGAAGTCATGTCTGAGTCTTTGTGACTTCACAGACTGTAGCACGCCAGGCTTCCCTGGCACTATCTCCCAGAGTTTGCGCAAATTCATGTCCATTGAGTCAGTGATGCAATCTAACCATCTTATCCTCTGCCATCCCCTTCTCCTATTACCTTGAATCTTTCTCAGCATCGGGGTATTTTCCAATGAGTTGGCTCTTTGCATCAGGTGGCCAAATATTGGAGTTTCTGCTTCAGCATCAGTCCTTCCAATGAATATTCAGGGTTTATTTTCTTATAATTGACTGGTTTGTTGTCCTTGCAGTCCAAGGGACTCTGAAAAGTCTTCTCCAGTTCCACAGTTCAAAATCATCAGTTCTTCGGTGCTCAGCCCTTTATATGGACCAACCCTCACATCCATTTCTGACTACTGGAAAAACCATAGCTTTGACTATATGATCCTTTGAGGGCAAAGTGATGTCTCTACTTTTTAATATTCTGTCTAGGTTTGTCATAGCTTTTATTCTGAGGAGCAGGTGTCTTTTAAGTTCATAGCTCAGTCACCATCTCCAGTGATATTGGAACCCAAGAAAATAAAGTCACTGCTTGCACTTTCCCCCTTCGTACTTGCCATGAAGAGATAGTACCACATGCCATATACTAAAGCAATGTGTTTCTCTAACATTGAGTTTCAAGCCAGCTTTTTCACTCTCCTTTTTTCACCCTCATCAAGTTCCTTTAGTTCCTCTTCACTTTCTGCCATTAAAGTGGTATTACCTGCATATCAGAGGTTGTTGATATTCCTCCTGGCAATCTTGATTCCAGCTTATGACTGATCCAGCTCAATATTTCACATAAATATAGAGTTCAGTTAATAATAATGAATCATTATTAGTTGATTGTTTGTGACAAATGTACCATACA
Organism: Cephalophus harveyi; assembly: GCA_006410635.1. Taxonomy (NCBI): domain Eukaryota; kingdom Metazoa; phylum Chordata; class Mammalia; order Artiodactyla; family Bovidae; genus Cephalophus; species Cephalophus harveyi. Next base: position 366,156 of record SJYT01053205.1, read on the forward strand.
AATGTAAGATGTGAAAAACAAAGGAAATTTCTCCAGGCAAGAACACTGGAGTGGGTTGCCATTTCCTTCTCCAATGCATGAAAGGGAAAAGTGAAAGTGAAGTTGCTCAGTCGTGTCTGACTCAGCGACCCCATGGACTGCAGCCCACCAGGCTCCTCTGTCCATGGGAGTTTCCAGGCAAGAGTACCGGAGTGGGATGCCATTGCCTTCTCCGGTAAGCCCATATATATATATAATTACTAAGAATCAGCAAAAATATATTTCACTAACTGGTTCATCCTAAGAGAAAAAAACTGTTCATGAGAAGCCATTTTTTAATTAAATTCATGGACAGTTGTAAGAAATGGTACAGAGAAATCTGAGCACCCTTCAGTTTTCTCTAAAGGAGATGTCTTGCATAACTATCATGTAGATCACCACCAGGAAAATGACATTGATACACCCTCCCAATCTTATTCAAATTTCTTCAGTTTATATGCTCTCATGTGAAAGATTGGGGTGGGGGCAGGAGGAGAAGGGGACGACAGAGGATGAGATGGTTGGATAGCATCACCGACTCGATAGACATGAGTTTGAGCAAACTCCAGGAGTTGGTGATGGACAGGGAGGCCTGGTGTGCTGTGATTCATGGGATCTCAAAGAGTCAGACATGAGTGAGAGACTGAACTGAACTGAACTGATGTGTGTGTGTGTCCATGAACTTAATTCTATTCAATTTTATCACAAGTTTAGAGTCATTTAATCACCATCACAGTGTAGAAAAAGAAAAAGTTTTCAATGAGCCTCTTTGCATTTTGACTGAATCTGCAAATTCAACAGAGAGAGTTAAAAAGGAAAAAGGCATACAAACTTTAATTTTTCATATGTACTTGGAAGTCTTCATTCTCTAATGAAGACCTGAAGAAAAGATCACAACAAGAAATTTTAATACCTTTTATACCAAAAACTAAATTCATGATGAAGCAAAGGGATTTAGACTGGAAATCATAAATTGAAGGTTTGATGCCATAAAGAGCAATATTGCATAGGAACCTGGAATGTTAGGTCCATGAATTAAGACAAATTGGAAGTGGTCAAACAGGAGATGACAAGAGTGAACATTGACATTCTACGAATCAGCAAACTAAGATGGACCAGAATGAGGGAATTTAACTCAGATGACCATTATATTTACTACTGTGGGCAGGAATCCCTTAGAAGAAATGCTGAAGAAGCTGAAGCTGAACAGTTCTATGAAGACCTACAAGACCTAAAACTAACATGTGAAAAAAGATAGGGGACTGGAATGCAAAAGTGGAAGTCAAGAGATACCTGGAGTAACAGGTAAATTTGGCCTTGGAGTACAGAATGAAGTGGGGCAAAGACTAATAGAGTTCTGCCAAGAGAACACACTGGTCATAGCAAACACCCTCTTCCAACAGCACAAGAGAAGACTCTACACATGGACATCATCAGATGCTCGACACCGAAATCAGATTGATTATATTATTTGCAACCACAGATGGAGAAGCTCTATACAGTCAGCAAAAACAAGACTGGGAGCTGACTGTGGCTCAAATCATGTGAAATTCAGACTTAAATTGAAGAAAGTAGGGAAAAACTAGACCATTCAGGTATGACCTAAATCAAAACCCTTATGATTACATGTTGTAAGTGAAAAACAGATTTAAGGGACTAGATCAAATAGACAGAGTGCATGATGAACTATGGCAGAGGTTCATGACATTGTACAGGAGACAAGGAGCAAGACCATCCCCCAAAAAAGAAATGCAAAAAAGCAAAATGGCTGTCTGAGGAGGCCTTACAAACAGCTGTGAAAAGAAGAGAAGCAAAAAGCAAAGATATACCCATTTGAATGCAGAGTTCCAAAGAATAACAAGGAGAGATAAGAGAGCCATCCTCAGTGATCAGTTCAAAGAAATAGAGGAAAACAATAGAATGGGAATCTCTTCCAGAAAAATAGAGATACCAAGGGAACATTTCATGCAAAGATGGGCTCAAAAAAGGAAAGAAATTGTATGGATGTAACAGAAGCAGAAGATATTAAGAAGAGGTGGCAAGAATACACAGAAGAACTGTACAAAAAAGATCTTCATGACCCGGATAATCACGATGGTGTGATCACTCACCTAGAGCCAGACATCCTGGAATGTGAAGTCAAGTGGGCCTTAGAAAGCATCACTACGAACAAAGCTACTGGAGGTGATGGAATTCCAGTTGAGCTATTTCAAATCCTGAAAGATGATGCTGTGAAAGTGCTGCACTCAATATGCCAGCAAATTTGGAAAACTCAGCAGTGGCCACAAGACTGGAAAAGGAGTTTTCACTCCAATCCCAAAGAAAAGCCATACCAAAGAATGCTAAACTACTGCACAGTTGCACTCATCTCACACGCTAGTAAAGTAATGCTCAAAATTCTCCAAGCCAGGCTTCAGCAATATGGGAACAGTGAAATTCCCGGTGTTCAAGTGGGTTTTAGAAAAGACAGAAGACCCAGAGATCAAATTGCCAACATCTATTGGATCATCAAAAAGGCAAGAGAGTTCCAGAAAAACATCTATTTCTGCTTTATAGACTATGTCAAAGCCTTTGACTGTGGATCACAGCAAACTGTGGAAAATTCTTCAAGAGATGGGAATACCAGACCACCTGATGTGTCTCCTGAGAAATCTGTATGCAGGTCAAGAGCAACACTTAAAACTGGACATGGAACAGACTGGTTCCAAATAGGAAAAGGAGTACATCAAGGCTGTGTATTGTCACCCTGTTTATTTAACTCATATGCAGAGTACATCATAAGAAATGCTGAGCTGGATGAAGCACAAGCTGGGATCAAGATTTCTGGGAGAAATATCAATAACCTCAGATATGCAGATGATACCACCCTTATGGCAGAAAGTGAAGAGGAACTAAAAAGCCTCTTGATGAAAGTGAAAGAGGAGAGTGAAAAAGTTGGCTTAAAGCTCAACATTCAGAAAACGAAGATCATGGCATCTTGTCCCATCACTTCATGGGAAATAGATTGGGAAATAGTGGAAACAGTGGCTGACTTTATTTTGGGGGGCTCCAAAATCACTGCAGATGGTGATTTCAGCCCTGAAATTAAAAGATGCTTGCTCTTTTGGTAGAAAAGTTATGACCAACCTAGACAGAATATCAAAAAGCAGAGATATTACTTTGCCAACAGAGGTCTGTCTAGTCAAGGCTATGGTTTTTCCAGTAGTCATGTATTGATGTGAGAGTTGGACTATAAAGAAAGCTGAGTACCAAAGAATTGATGCTTTTGACCTGTGGTGTTGGAGAAGACTCTTGAGAGTCTCTTAGGATATATGTATACTTATGAGTGATTCATGTTGAGGTTTGACAGAAAACAATAAAATTCTATGAAGCACTTATCCTTCAATAAAAAAAAAGATTATTAAAAAACATTAAAAAAAAAAAAGAGCTAGTGTAGGTGTGGATTTCCAGCTGAGTTATTTAATATCCTAAAAGATGATGCTGTTAAAGGGCTGCATTCAGTATATCAGCAAATTTAGAAAATTCAACAGTGGCCACAGGACTGGAAAATGTCAGTTATCTTTCCAATCCTAAAGAAGGCCAGTGCCCAAGAAAGTTCAAACTATCATATGATTTTACTCGTTTCACATGCTGGCAAGGTTATGCTCAAAAATCCTTCAAGCTAGTCTTCAGGACAACGTGAACTGAGAAATTCCAGATATACAAGTTGGGTTTCAAAGAGGCAGAGGAACAAGAGATTAAGTTGCCAACATTGTTGAATCATAGAGAGAGCAAGGGAATTCCAGAAAAACACCTACTTCTGTATCATTGACTACTCTAAAGCCTTTGACTGTGTGAATCACAACAAACTGGAAAATTCTTACAGAGATGGTAATATCAGACCACCTTGTGTGTCTTCTGAGAAACATGCATCTGATCAAGAAGCAACAGTTAGAACCAGACATGGAACAATGGACTGGTTCAAAATTGGGAAAAGGGTATGTCAAGGCTATATATTTTCACCTTACTTATATAACTTATATGTCATGCTCAAGGAATCACAAGCTGGAATCAGAATTGCTGGGAGAAATATCAATAACCTCAGATATGCAGATAGTAGAGGAATTAATGAGCCTGTTGGTCAGAGAGGAGAGTGAAAAAGCTGGCTTAAAACTCAACATTAAAAAGACTTAAAAAGACTAAGATCATGGCACCCAGTCCCATCACTTCATGGCAAATAGGAGTGGAAAAAGTGAAAGCAGTAACAGATTTTATTTTCTTGGGCTCCAAAATCACTGCAGATGGTGACTGTAGCCATGAAATTAGAAGATGCTTGCTCTATGGAAGAAAACCTATGACAAACCTATATAGCACATTAAGTGGCAGAGATATCACTTTGCTGACAAAGGACTGTACAGTCAGAACTATGGCTTTTCCAGTAGTCATATATGGATGTGAGATTTGGACCATAAAGAGGACTGAGTGCTGAAAAAATTGATCCTATAGAATTGTGATGCTGCAGAAGACTCTTGAGAATCCTTTGTACTACAAGAAGAAAAAACCAGGCAATCCTAAAGGAAATAAACTCTGAATATTCTTTGGAAGGACTGATGCTGCAGCTGAAGCTCCAGTACTTTGCCACCTGAGCCAACTCATTGGAAAAGATCTGAAACTGGGGAAGATTGATGGCAAAAGGAAAAGGGAGTGACAGAGAATGAGATGGTTAGATAGCATCACTGACTCAATGTACACGAATTTATACAAACTCCAGGAGATAGTGAAGGACAGGGAAGCCTGGCATGCTGCAGTCCATGAGGTTGCAGAGTCAGACATGACTTAGCAGCTGAACAACAACAAGGAAGAAAATTCAAACGCTGCTGTTAGAATGGCATATATAATTGTCATCTAAGTTAGTTGATTTCTGCAAAATGTCCTGGTTATGAAAGCGCACAAAACATAATCTTTATTTTTTTTCCATTTCTGTTAAGTAATTATTGGAAAGAAGCTATAAATTAGCTTCCTTAAAAACAAATAAACCAAGTCTTCCCAGTTTTTTGTTCCTGGTAGTGATTTATAATCTACTTTTCTTTTTTCCCTCTTTTTCTTAGAAATAGTTCTTCATCCCCATCTCTCTGTTGACATCTTATTTTTAGGTTGCAATGACTTCCATTTTACAGAATAGATCAATTGTCAATCTCCTGATCACTTGATATATCAGAAAGATTTGAAGCTGTGCATCATTCCCCTTCTTGAGACCCTTTATTTCATTGATTTCTGGGGCTCCCATCTCTCATGGCTTCATCTTACCACACTGGCACATCTTCTCAGTCTCTTATGGTATGCCCTTTCTTCTTTTTGACCTCTAAATGTTGGGCTGCCCTAGAGTTTAGTCTAGGACCCTCTATTTTTCTTTATTATAATCCCTTTCTAGGTGGCCTCTGCCTAATCTCATGCTTTAATATCACTTCACCTGTATCCTCGTGGTGCCCATATCTACACTGCTGTAACTTCTCTCTTTGGATCAGAATATCTTAATTACCTACAATGATGTTTCCTTTTAGAATTAACACCTACAGTAAAGAACTTTTCATTTCCCTCCCAAACTTGATCCCCAGGGTTCCTATTTTAATAAATGGCTTCCAGGCACGTCCCACTCCCATGGATCCTACCTGGGCTGTCCACCACAGTTACACTTCCCAAAAAAGAAACTGCTCCGGCAGCTTACAGAATCCTGTCCCTAAGAAGCATCCAACCATGCAGCTGGCTACTGAACCAGATTCCTTATGGTTAAGGATCTTTAGAGTTGAGGCAGAGCAATGACTTCCACTGTTCTTCACTGTGTAGTGACCTGCAAGTACAGGGCAACATACCAGCAAGCCCAAGTAATCTTACGGTGCCCTCCTAGAAGCTCATGTGTAGCAGTTTGCAGCTGGAGATGATTGACTCCACTGGGCTCTGCTCATGACTCCCTTTACTTCCCTGACAGAGAGCAAACCTATGGCATTTGCAACACATCAGTGTGCTTTGGATTATGCATACGCCTTGACACACATGGTTGGGATTTGGAAAGAAAATAACCAAGAAACCCCAAAGAGCTGTTTCATTTGTACTGCACACACAGTGTTAACTGTAAGTTACCACAAAACTGTTTTATCTATTTGGTTAATGTACTTGCTGATACTGAAAAACACAAATTCATCAAATATATAGAAACATGAATTCTGTTGCAAAGAAACAGCTAGGCTCTGTATTCATCATTGGTTAACACCTTCACCTCTCTGTCTCCTCAATACCAAGGTTCTGTGGAAGTTTTATTTATCAACATAATTGTGATAGAATTAGAAAGAAAGCCAAATGATTCTTTTAATCATATCTGTTAAAATGAGAAACCTGGAGATAGAAATGGTTCCATGTTTTAAGAAAAATATCAATTGTTTATTGGTGAAAGTCAAAATATGCTTATGTGTTCTATTAATAAATCCAGTCGTTCAGTTGCTCAGTCGTGTCTGACTCTTTGTGACCCTATGGACTGCGGCACGCCAGGCTTCCCAGTCCTTCACTGTCTCCCAGAGTTTGCTCAAACTCATGCCCATTGAGTCGATTATGCCATCCAACCATCTCACCCTCTGTCATCCCTTTCTCCTCTTGCCCTCAATCTTTCCCAGCATCAGGGTCTTTTCCAACGAGTTGACTCTTCACATCAGGTTAGGGTGTATTGAAAGACTAAAAATTAAATGTGAATTGGAAATAAAGAGGAGAAAGTTGACAATGTATGTCTATACATAAGTGTGTTTCCTCATACCCTGCTGTGGATAGCAGTAGGGCAATATCTCTCATAATTAAAAAACATCTTTCAATTCAGCAATTCCAGTTGTCAGCACTGATGCTACCATTATATTTTCCACACATACAAAATTCTTCCCTGAAGCATTTCTGTCAGCTATTCTGAAGAGGGAAATGGTACAGTCCTGGCCTGAATAAGACAACAGTGAATAGTGAAGTCGCTCAGTCGTGTCCGACTCTTTGCGACCCCGTGGATTGTAGCCTACCAGGCTTCTCTGTCCATGGGATTCTCCAGGCAAGAATACTGGAGTGGGTTACCATTTCCTTCTCCAGGAGACCTTCCCGACCCAGGATCGAACCCGGGTCTCCCGCATTGGAGGCAGACGCTTTAACCTCTGAGCCACCAGGGAAGCCCTGAATAAGACAAAGTGCTAACTAAAGACACAGGCAGGAATTTTCCTGGAACAGTCTTCCATATATACATTATTGACACCAATCTCAAGGTTTTTCAAAGACTCTATAAACAGCTGAAATTGTTATTTTAANGTGACTGCAGCCATGAAATTAAAAGACGCTTACTCCTTGGAAGAAAAGTTATGACCAACCTAGATAGCATATTCAAAAGCAGAGACATTACTTTGCCAACTAAGGTCCATCTAGTCAAGGTTATGGTTTTTCCTGTGGTCATGTATGGATGTGAGAGTTGGACTGTGAAGAAGGCTGAGTGCTGAAGAATTGATGCTTTTGAACTGTGGTGTTGGAGAAGACTCTTGAGAGTCCCTTGGACTGCATGAGATCCAACCAGCCTATTCTGAAGGAGATCAACCCTGGGATTTCTTTGAAAAGAATGATGTGAAAGCTGAAACTCTAGGACTTTGGCCACCTCATGCGAAGAGTTGACTCATTGGAAAAGACTCTGATGCTGGGAGGAATTGGGAGCAGGAGGAGAAGTGGATGACAGAGGGTGAGATGGCTGGATGGCATCACTGACTTGATGGACGTGAGTCTGAGTGAACTCTGGGAGTTGGTGATGGACAGGGAGGCCTGGCGTGCTGCAATTCATGGGGTTGCAAAGAGTCAGACACGACTGAGCGACTGAACTGAACTGAGCTGATATACAAGTACAATAACATGTTAATGTTACTGTATGTCTGATCTAATTAGTTGACACTATCATATAGAAGGATTTGAAAGAAATTGTCTTTCAAAAAAGAACTGTTTAAGTAAATTAAAAATATCCATGTAATGTAATGGTGTGCATGCATGCTCAGTCACTCAGTTGTGTCCAACTCTTTGCAACCCCATGGACCATAGCCCTCCATGTTCCTCTGTCCATAGGAATTCCGCTGGCAGGAATATAGGAGCTGGTTGCTATTTCCTACTTTAGGGGATGTTTCTGGCCCACGACTTGACCCCGAGTCTCCTCCTTTAGTAGGCAGTTTCTTTACCACTGAGCCACCTGGGAAGACCTAATGTAATGGCTGCTGCTGCTAAGTTGCTTCAGTCGTGTCCGACTCTGTGCAATCCCATAGATGGCAGCCCACCAGGCTCTGCCGTCCCTGGGATTCTCCAGGCAAGAACACTGGAGTGGGTTGCCATTTCCTTCTCCAATGCATGAAAGTGAAAAGTGAAAGTGAAGTCGCTCAGTCGTGTCCGACTCTTAGCGACCCATTGGACTGTAGCCTACCAGGCTCCTCTGCCCATGGGATTTTCCAGGCAAGAGTACTAGAGTGGGGTGCCATTGCCTTCTCCGAATGTAATGGCATGAAGCATGTAGCTATAAATAAGAACAGGATAGTTCTATAAGCATTAATCGGGAAAGTTTTCTGAGATATAAGCAGTGTGTAGAAGAGTACATGTAGCACACTATCTTGGAGAAGGCAATGGCACCCCACTCCTGTACTCGTGCCTGGAAAATCCCATGGGAGGAAGAGCCTGGTAGGCTGCAGTGCATGGGGTCACAAAGAGTCAGACACGACTGAGCGACTTCACTTTCACTTTTCACTTTCATACACTGGAGAAGGAAATGGCAACCCACTCCAGTGTTCTTGCCTGGAGAATCCCAGGGATGGGGAACCTGGTAGGTTGCCATCTTTTGGGTTGCACAGAGTCAGACACGACTGACGTGACTTAGCAGCAGCAGCAGCCGCAGCAGTACACTATCATTTGAAGAGGTTAAAAGAACAGATAATTATATACTTTTAATACATACCACATCTTTGGAAAGAAACAAAAAGCTAGTAATGACAGTTGCTTTCTGGAAACGGATGCTGGGGGGCTGAGAACAGTAAAAAAGAGACTTAATTTTTTCTGTATATTCTTGGAAATGGCAACCCATTCAAGTATTCTTCCCTGGAAAATTCCACAGACAGAGGAGCCTGGCAGGCTACAATCCACAAGGTTCCAAGAGTTGGACATGACTGAGTGACTTTCACTTTGTAATTTGTTCAGTGGGCTCTGCACCAGATTATAATATATGGAGGGCTTTCCACACTATCAGTAAGCAATTCTGTGACACAAGTTGAAACATCTACAATTCAACTCCATTCTGATACTATCTACCCGGAAATAGCATTGGATCCCACAGGTAAAGGTGCTCAGTTCCACAAGACTGTTTTGTGTTCATGTTCCATCCCACCAGCCAGTTCAGATGCCAATCACAACCCCAGGTTGTCACCTGTGCTTTTGACCAATGAGCTGCTGATTGGAGGTTCCCATGACCCCTTTCTTGGGTTGGTTTAATTTGCTAGAGCTGTTCACAGAACTCAAAGAAACATTTTACTTACTAGATTATTGGTTTATTACAAAAATATATAATTATGGAACAAATAGATGGAAGAGATGCCTAGGAAAGACATGGGTAAGGGCACAAAACTTCCATGCCCTCTCCAGACATGCTCAATTCAGTTCAGTCGCTCAGTCGTGTCCGACTCTTGGTGACCCCATGAATCGCAGCACGCCAGGCCTCCCTGTCCATCACCAACTCCTGGAGTTCACTCAGACTCACGTCCATCGAGTCGGTGATGCCATCCAGCCATCTCATCCTCTGTCGTCCCCTTCTCCTCCTGCCCCCAATCCCTCCCAGCACAGCCCAATTCAAAGCTTCCGCTAGTGCTAAGCCCGATGTTTCCGAATTTCCCGCTGACCGAGACTCCAGGTCCACAGATCGCCGCTCGCAGCCGATTCCCGACCCTGGCCCCGGCGGAGGTGGGAGACAGATGCGGGCCTGCAGCCCCCGGAGACAGAGGACCAGAGCGCGGGCCTTGAAAGGCGGGGACTTGGTGGAAGCCGCCCAGTTCTCGCGAGGTTTCGTCCTGACGGGAACGGGCGACAGCTCCGCGGAGAGGGTGGGTTTCGCTCACAGGAGGGCCTGGGGTGGTCGTTGCTAACGGGGGTCCGAGCCGGGGGAGAAGCCGTCACCCGTAAAAAGCCAATTCTCCCTAGAATCACCCCTGGGGAAGTCCAAGGAAGCGCTGGCCTCTCCCTTCGGCTGTGGGGGCAGAGCAGGCAGACCTTGCCCGCTAAACAGAACCGCCCTAAGCAAAGTGAGAGCGGGGCCGGGGGGTCGGGGGAAGCCGGCAAACCTCGCGATAAGAGGTCTGTCCGGAACAATAGGGGGGGCGGGAGCTTCAGCACCGAGGACAGCGGCCGGGGGGTGGTGTCTGGGCGGCGAGGACGCTCTTGGACGTGATCTTTTCTGGCTTCGGAGAAAGAAAAATCATTTCAGCCTGTGGATGTTTCCCGTCGAAGCTAGGACACTGGGCCCTCGAGCGCCGCATAGTGGTCTTGCATACTGCTGAGGGCCGCGGATCCGCCCTGCGGGTGGCCGATCCGCCCTGCGGGTGGCCGATCTCGCAATAAGGAGCGTGGGGGCTGCATCGCCAACGACTGTCTGGTTTTAATTAAAAGATTTCTTGAAAAAACGGCAGTGTGCACAGCCTTTTCTGACCTCACAGATGCCTTTTAGATTGTTCAGCCCTCCTCACCCTTTTGACAGCCGTGTTCTCCGCGCATATTATCCTTAATCTTTCCTAAAATGCGTGTTTGTGCTGGATACGCAAAGAACATAAACACAGGTGTCCGGGCCCTCGGGGAGCTGGAGCTTAAAGCGGATCTAGTGAAACGAACCAGCGGAGTCTCTCCCAAGTGGGCCTCCGGCGGCTGCCCCCAGCATCACCAAGGAGCAGCTGGAACAGCAGCTGCACCGGCTGCCCGCACACCTTTACCACTGAGCTCGGGTGAGAAGCCTTTTCCAACATTAAGAAGCCAACCTGGAGTTCCCTGGCGGTACTGTGGTTAGTACTCCGAGCTTTCTCTGCTGGGTCTGGGTTCAACCCCTGGTTGGAAACCAAGATCCCACAAGCTGCACTGCGGGACCTTTGATTTTCTACCTCTGAGGACCGGCTTTCTAACCCTGGCTTTGTGCAGTAGAGAGATCGACCTAAAGTGCCTCTCTGAAATCTTTTAAAAGATCTGTTAATATTTTGTTTGGTTTTCTCGCTAAACAAGATCCAGATTGTTGAAAATAATTGAGAGGTTATTCTTTGGCATAAAGATTTTATCTGAACTAGTTTGTTGTATTCAGGAAAAGAAAAATAAAAAGACGTCTTGAGATTCTTACTATTTTCATTGTTGTCTGTTCTTTTAGACTTTATACTCACCCCCACTCAAGAGCATACATTAACTTTAGAAATCCTGATGACATCATTTTTTTAGAGATCGTTTTGATGGATATATCTTCATTGACACTAAAGTTTGGGTCATTGGCTTTTTAAACCCTTTATTATAATTTCTAAGTACATTAACTTTTGCTGGATATTTGTGAATTTTAATTAAGAATCCTTAGGCTTCCCTGGTGGCTCAGAGGTTAAAGCGTCTGCCTCCAATGGGGGAGACCCAGGTTCAATCCCTGGGTCGGGAAGATCCCCTGGAGAAGGAAATGGCAATCCACTCCAGTATTCTTGCCTGGAGAATCCCATGGACAGAGAAGCCTAGTAGGTTACAGTTCACGGGGTCGCAAAGAGTCGGACACGACTGAGCGACTGACATGACATGACATGAGATGCTAATCTAAAATAGTTTCATAAATTTTGATTATGTTATTGTGATTATAGACTTATGTTGAAAATTAAAATTACATATAAGCCAAATGATTCTAGCAATTTTGTGTGGTAATAACAACCTATTTATGTACTTTCATTGGAGAGTGAAGTTTTTCTCATAGAGTGTTCAGGATAAGTAAAATTTACTCTTTTACTCTCAAACTAAATTATTTTATCTTCAGCTCAGTTCAGTCGCTCAGTCGTGTCGGACTCTCTGCGACCCCATGAAACGCAGCATGCCAGGCCTCCCTGTCCATCACCAACTCCCGGAGTTCACTCAGACTCATGTCCATTGAGTCAGTGATGCCATCCAGCCATCTCATCCTCTGTGGTCCCCTTCTTCTCCTGCCCCCAATCCCTCCCAGCATCAGAGTCTTTTCCAATGAGTCAACTCTTTGTATGACGTGGCCAAAGTACTGGAGCTTCAGCTTTCACATCATTCATTCCAAAGAAATCCCAGGGCTGATCTCCTTCAGAATGGATTGGTTGGATCTCCTTGCAGTCCAAGGGACTCTCAAGAGTCTTCTCCAACACCACAGTTCAAAAGCATCAATTCTTCGGTGCTCAGCCTTCTTCACAGTCCAACTCTCACATCCATACATCACCACAGGAAAAACCAAAGCCTTGACTGCTGCTGCTAAGTTGCTTCAGTTCTGTCCAACTCTGTGCGACCCCATAGATGGCAGCCCACCAGGCTCCCCCGTCCCTGGGATTCTCCAGGCAAGAACACTGGAGTAGGTTGCCGTTTCCTTCTCCAATGCATGAAAGTGAAAAGTGAAAGTGAAGTCGCTCAGTCTTGTCTGACTAGTAGCGACCCCATGGAATGCAGCCTACCAGGCTCCTCCATCCATGGGATTTTCCAGGCAAGAGTACTGGAGTGGGGTGCCATCGTCTTCTCCGTAGCCTTGACTAGACGGACCTTAGTCGGCAAAGTAATGTCTCTGCTTTTGAATACGTTATCTAGGTTGGTCATAGCTTTTCTTCCGAGGAGTAAGTGTCTTTTAATTTCATGGCTGCAATCACCATCTGCAGTGATTTTGGAGCCCCAAAAAATAAAGTCTGACACTGTTTCCACTGTTTCCCCATCTATTTCCCATGAAGTGATGGGACCAGATGCCATGATCTTCGTTTTCTGAATCTTGAGCTTTAAGCCAACTTTTTCGCTNCCCCAAAAAATAAAGTCTGACACTGTTTCCACTGTTTCCCCATCTATTTCCCATGAAGTGATGGGACCAGATGCCATGATCTTCGTTTTCTGAATGTTGAGCTTTAAGCCAACTTTTTCACTCTTCACTTTCACTTTCATCAAGAGGCTTTTTAGTTCCTCTTCACTTTCTGCCATAAGGGTGGTGTCATCTGCATATCTGAGGTTATTGATATTTCTCTTAGCAGTCTTGATTCCAGCTTGTGTTTCTTCCAGTCCACCGTTTCTCATAATGTACTCTGTATGTAAGTTAAATAAGCAGGGTGACAATATATAGCCTTGACGTACTCCTTTTCCTATTTGGGACCAGTCTGTTGTTCCATGTCCAGTTCTTACTGCTGCTTCCTGACCTGCATACAGATTTCTCAAGAGACAGGTCAGGTTGTTTGGTATTCCCATCCCTTTCAGAATTTTCCACAGTTTATTGTGATCCACACAGTCAAAGGCTTTGGCATAGTCAATAAAGCAGAAATAGATATTTTTCTGGAACTCTCTTGCTTTTTCCATGATCCAGTGGATGTTGGCTATTTTATCCTAGTACTAGGTAATAGGCATTATGGATGTAGCTTTAAATGTCAATCAGATATTGTCCCTGTCAGCCTGAAGCCTTGCTCCCCTTTTGGTTCTTGACTTTATTCTGAACGTGACAGTGAAAGTGTTAGTCACTCAGTTGCATCTGACTTTTTGCCACCTCATGGACTATAGCCTGCCAGTCTCCTCTGTCCAAGGAATTCTCCAGGCAAAAATACTGGAGTGGATAGCCACTTCCTTCTCCAGGGGATCTTCCTGATCCAGGGGCCAAACCTGGGTCTCTTGCATTGCAGGCATATTCTTTACCATCTGAGCCACGAGGAAAGAGTTGAGTATGAAATAAATACACAAAAGTGATGATGTATCTAACCAAGTCCCTTATGATCTAAGTCCTTGACATTGTTTGTAAGGCCCTGACACTTTTTACTAAATTACCTAACTCTTTTGCTAACTAACGCCCTGACACTGTGCTAACCAATGTCTTGACATTATCTCTAATTAAGATGTTGATACTCCCTTTCCCCAAGCTCCAAGGATGTCATTATCTAAGGCCCTGACATTGTCTCTACTTGCCTGAGCTGACCATCACTAATACCCAGATGCTGTCTATGACTAAAAGCCCTGATACTATGCCTAAATCCCTGATGATATCCATAACTAACAGTCTTCAAAAGCTTTAACTAAGGCCCTGATGTTATCCCTAACTAAGGCCCTGATGCTGACCGTAATGTCTTGGTCTGTCCCTTACTAATGCTCTGACACTTTCCATAACTAAAGACCTGACACTATTTCTAACCAACAGCCTGACTTGCTACCTAACTGATGTGAAGAACTCAGCCTCTCTGCACCAGTGCTAAATTGAACCCTAGAGACGTAATTTTAGGAAGTAGAAAAGATTAGTTTTATCACTTTGCCTACCAGTTGGAGACACAGCAGACTGATATCCTCAAAAATGTGTGTCCCAATGACAAAGGATTTGGTAAGGTATTTGTAGAGATAGTTCAAGGACAGAGTTTTTTTATAAGGATTAGAGTGTGTTCGGGCCTGTACTCCTTTAATCTGGCCTCAAAGGTCTCTTAATCAGCTTTTCTGGAATGAAGAATGCCATCATCTTCCTTTTGTTGGAGTTTCAGTTCTGTAAGGACCTCAAAACTATTGTTATGTGTATCTTTTTAGGCAGAACCAGGACCCTGCCTCAAGGTTGCACTATTATTCTTGACTATTCCTCCCTAGTCTCTGCATCCCCTGCCTTCCCTGATTAGAAACTGTTCATATCTGTGCTTTGGAGCTCAGGGAAGTTCCCTGCAAAGAAGTACCAGGGTACATAGAAAGACTTCTATGCCCAAGAAACCCTTAGTGTCCCTCTCAGTTTCACCCCTCTCTTCTCTTTGATACTCCTCAATCTTGCGGAGATCAGATGTTTTATAAGAAAAGGAATAATTTCAGATTGAGACATTAATCATAAGTTTGGCAGAGGAACTTGGTTTAAGGGAGACTCATTTTTAATTCCCACTTTGGCTTTATCTTTCCCCACATCTTTCAGGGGGTGGGATGATGACCACTCTGGCTGCTTCCTGCTTAAATGGGTCATAGGCCTGTCTAAATTTGGGGGAAAGGATATAGGAGTAGTAATATTTGAGTTTTAACTCCTGAATCAGAATCTTGTATGATTAAGATCTCAATCTCTTGGTCTTCTATCTTGGTGCAACAAACCTAGTTAAAAGTAGGAGGAGTGATTGGTGTAGAATGGATACATAATACATGTATGGTTGAGCCCCTTCACTGTTCACCTGAAACTATCACAACATTGTTAAGTGGCTACATCCCAATACAAAATAAAAAGTTAAAAAGCAGGAACTTTAACTTTTTAAAAGTTAAAAAGCAGGAACTATTACTAAATTTTAATAGTAAATATACATCTCATTTCCTTAGGAATTCAGGAGGCTGAGTCTGAAACCCAGTCTCAAATAAGCACTTTGCAAAGCCTGTTGTCTAATTCTACCTCAGTAGGTTTTAACTTCTGATGTACAATTAACATATTCATAACTGGAGCTACTGACCGTTACAGGTATGTCTTGTCTTTCTATTAATATTTGATCTAATTTCATTGTTTAAAATTTGACATTTAGGAGAGGAGCTCTTGAAACCTAAGGTTGCAGCTACCAGCAGACATTGTTTTGAGAATAGCTAGTGGCATCCCAAGTCTGACATGGCTCAGACGTATAAGCTCAGCATTGCAGGGATGCATCTACAATCATACCCACAGTGGTCACTTAGCTTCACCTTGGGTGCCTGAAACATAGGTACCCCTTTTTGACTCTCAAAAGCACCCCCCCTCCTCGATGCCAAAACAGATGTGTGATGCATGTCTGAAAGGCCATGAAACAGGCCACTTTGGTCAGTAACATTTAAATTAAACTGTGTATCAGAGTGACTTCCTCATAACTCAATACGTGAAGATATTTTTTTCCCTTTTGATTACAAGTCTTCAAAAGAGAACATTGATGATCAAAATATCTATCCCTCAGTGCAGGAGTGATTCAGCTCTTTGCCCTGCATGTGTATTATGTCCCTCAGTGCTAGGATTCTTCTCTGTTTGTCGAGGTAATCCATATGGGGGGAATACTGATCAAGTATTGTGAAGATGCTCAGAAGCATGTTAATGAGAAAATGCTTTATAGGCCATATGTTTTATCATTTATACCCAGTTGTCACATAAGCATTATAATGTGCTTTTAGCAGTAGACCTAAAGTAAGTAGTGATACATCATGCATCATTATACTCTGATAACTTCACTATATAAGTTCCCTTTCCTTCTAAATATTAGAGAAAAAGCAAAGCTAACATAAATACGGACTCCAGTACAGAGGTGTCATTCATCCAATTGCTCGAAGTCCTACTTAGCTTGAAGGGAAGGATTTCCCTATATCTGGAAAACAGATCTAAACCAGTAATGAAAGAAAACCATAAACATAACCATGTTCACCAGTTCACTCAGTAAGCAATCCTTCTGTTAACTTTTTGTGAAGCCATCAGATTTTCAAGTAAGATTTTTAATTTCTTATCTGGTTCAGTGTTATGATACGGTGTTTGTAAAACAGTCCTCTACATCAACCTTGTTGAAGGTTGAGCACTTTTGCAAAATCCTTAGAGTACAATAACTATCTATACGTCATGGAAAGACTTAAAAGGTCATAGTTAAACATTCATTCACAATGTAATTGACCAAAGAAACTTGGTTACTACTTTGACATTCAGCATTTTAAAATAACTAGAATTATGGTTGATAACATTTTATCAGGACATACTATATTTTTATGAATTCCATGTAATATAACATACTAATCAAACATTTTTAAGATGTCTCAGGGGCCTTTTAAAACATCTCAAAGTTAGCAGGAGATCAAAAGAACTATTAGAATCTGTCAAATAGTACTTACTTAGCCAAAGAGAATAGTTAATTCCAGCACAAATACAGATCACTTAAAGGCAAAGGAAGTCACAGTTCAGTTCAGTTCCTCTTTGTGACCCCATGAATCACAGAACGCCAGGCCTCCCTGTCCATCACCAACTCCCGGAGTTCACCCAAACTCATGTGCATCAAGTCGGTGATGCCATCCAGCCATCTCGTCCTCTGGCGTCCCCTTTTCCTCCTGCCCCCAATCCCTCCCAGCATCAGGGTCTTTTCCAATAAGTCAACTCTCTGCACGAGGTGGCCAAAGTATTGGAGTTTCAGCTTCAGCATCAGTCCTTCCAATGAACACCCAGGACTGATCTCCTTTAGGATGGACTGGTTGAATCTCCTTGAAGTCCAAGGGGCTCTCAAGAGTCTTCTCCAACACCACAGTTCAAAAGCATCAATTATTTGGTGCTCAGCTTACTTCACAGTCCAACTCTCACATCAATATATGACCACTGGAAAAACCATAGCCTTAACTAGATGGACCTTTGTTGGAAAAGTAATATCTCTGATTTTTAATATGCTATCTAGGTTGGTCATAACTTTCCTTCCAAGGAGTAAGCATCTTTTAATTTCGTGGCTGCAGTCACCATCTGCAGTGATTTTGGACCCACCAAAAATAAAGTCTGACACTGTTTCCAATGTTTCCCCATCTATTTCCCGTGAAATGATGGAACCAGATCTTAGTTTTCTGAAGGAACTCACAAGCACCTTCCAAATGAAATTTCCTGGAACAAAAAAATCGCCCAAATGGGAACCAAGATTATGTCGAATATACAAAGTTAAAAGGACTTCAGACTGCTTACCAGGGAGTTACTACACGCGGGCCAAGGAGTCACAACATCCTAAGTGCTACTTTTCTGGTTTTCCAAATTAATTTCATGGAGTAGGACATTTGAGTAGGTCCAAACAGGATGAGTGACATTGTATAGGAGGCAGGGATCAAGATCATCACCAAGGAAAAGAAATGCAAAAAGGCAAATGGTTGCCTGAGGAGGCCTTACAAATAGCTGTGAATAGAAGAGAGGCAAAAGGCAATGGAGAAAAGAAAAGATATATCCATTTGAATCCAGAGTTCCAAAAAATAGCAAGGAGAGATAAAAAAGCCTTCCTCAATGATCAATGCAAAGAAATAGAGGAAAACAATAGAAAGGGAAACTCTAGAGATCTCCTCAAGAAAATTAGAGATACCAAGGGAACATTTCATGCAAAGATGGGCACAATAAAGGACAGAAACGGTATGGACCC